>CANYCX012655658.1:0-11174 GCA_948193385.1 Breynia disticha f. nivosa
AACCATTTCCACCGAAATGTGCATAGTTCCACGATTTTCCATCAAATTTTAGTGACTTTCCCGCATTTCCAAGCATACCTAGATAACAACATAAACATAAGAAAACTCTAACATTTATGAAATTATCTATCGAAATATAACAAAAACATGCTATGAAATAAGTCAAATAAATGTGTATAATCAGCCGTATCAAATATGTTTTAGGTACTAGTGGATTTTGGCCAGTAGCTGTAAAATGGGCTATTGGGCCAGAAATCCAGAACCATTGACCTAAATCCATATAATGCATTGTAGGCCATGTCATTATAAGTCTATTGGGATAGAGCTTATACTCTTAGCTAAAGCAAAGTTTTGCAAAGGTGAAAATATGAAAAAAATTTGGACTTGCAGAAGGGCTATTGGCTAGTTTTGGGATGGTCATCTAACCCTAATGGGCCAAACCTGTGGCCCACTTAAAAATCCTAAGAGTGACGCCTATTCCAGCCTAAAAAGATTAGAGTTTAATTTTCTAGTCCTGTCCAGCTAGGTTAACCTAAGCAGGATATGAATAAGATTTAAGAAACCCTACTCTGACTGAAACTGCAACCCATAGGATTTAAGAGACTATAAATAGACCCTTCCATGAGCTTAGTTGGTGCTACAATTTTTGGTCTCATTTTTTTATCTTGTACTTTCTCAAAGAGAGTTAAAAAATAAATTTATTATCCTGCCCAATTTCATTCAAATGTTTATATGAAGTTACAGGGGAGTCACTTGAAGGTAGTCCTTATTCTTCAACAACACAAGGTACACGACTTCTAAGAAAAATTAAGGGGTAAAATTTTTATTGATCTATTTTCTTAATAACATGGTTATTGATTCTATTGCATGATTAACCGAAAGTTTTAAAATCTGTTGTGTCATGGTTAGCCTTAGGAATAAAAAATTCCTACTAACAAATCCCTCTCACACCCTGGCCATTATGTCACCTTACAACACTTTGAACACCATATCATTGTCGCTCACCCTCACTCATCTCTTTTATTGACGTCTTGACTCTTTTTGTTTCCCCTCTTCTTTTATTTCTCTTTGTTTGCCTTTACTATGGCTACACTCTACCACTTATTTCTTCCCTTTTTTTCCAAGGAAAAAGACCCCACATCCCTTTCTATGTTGGAAATCCCCTTTATTGGAAATCATTACCCATTCTAGCTAACAAGTTTTATGCACAATTTTATGTGACTTGGTGGATTTTGATATGCTTTAACATATTCCTAACATGGCTCTTAACTTGGTTGCAAAAATGGATATGATTGAGCATATCACAATCCATATTGTTGTGGCATAAAAAAGCGAAGGAATTGTTACTCTCAAAAGAGAGATGCTATCACTAGCCAATTGATAAATGAACTGAGTATTGATTGGTCAAACCCAAATTGGTTGATAATTCAAGTCAATAGTCTATTTATTTCAGTATCACAAATGATAACAAGAAAGTGGCATTACATAATAAAGATGACTTGGCTCATGCTTTATACTGTCATAATATCAAAGCTCAAAGGATCACAAAAGACATGCTAGGAAGAAATTTAATAGTTATTGAGTTCCATTTACTTAGGTTATTGTTTAGCCTATCAAAGGTAAATAATATTTACTGGACTTTCAAAGTCAATCCCGAGGACAAATGGGCCTATAAAACTGCACACAGAATTACTTAATGAAGATTAAGGCATTTTTAAAAGAAAATATTTTTCAAAAAGTGCAGAATTTTTAGCATAAATATTTTACTAAGTTTAGTTTATAAAATATTCAATCAAAATTAATTGGGTAAACTTTTTTATGATTTAATTATGGACTAAATGCATGGAAAAATTAATTTTTCCTTTTCATTTTTCCTTTACATTTTTAAATTTTCTTTTTCATTCATTTCATTTTCCGTTGAACTATTCTTTTTAGCTCATATTAATTTCGATTCGTATACGTTTGAATTGAACGTTCTCGTTCATAATAAATCCTAACTTCTGTCTCCCTATTAGTTTTGAAAACATTTTTCCACCTCCTTTCTTTAAAATGGTTTTGGAGCTTTCCAGTGCATATAAGATAAGTTTCTTTATTATTTCATTATTTTTTGAGTTTTGAGTTTTGACTTTTTTTTAATTTTTATTTTTATTTTTTTCTCCTTTATAAATAATTTATATCAACCTACCATCAATCCTCAATGAATCTCTCCTTTTTTCAATTTAATCAATAATTTATTACTTTCATTAATCATTTTAATTATCATATTAATCATAAAGTTTTAAGATGAGGATGTTACATGCTAAGTAAGAAGAGACTTGAGTGACGTGAAAAGCAGTCAAGTAAAATCATTTTGCGGTGTGTTAGTCGACTGATGTGAAGTCCAGTAGACTGGTGTACAAGAAAAACAACAAGGAGGCTAGCAACGGCTAGTTTGGGGACAACAGCCCCAAACCAGTCGACTGGAATGAAAACCAGTCGACTGGTTCTAACCTCTATCACCAAAATAGGAAAACAAATCTTCAGAGTGACATCATAGACCATCCACCTACTTTTTAGAGATTTGAAATTTGAACTCATGTGCAGGTAAGTCGACTTATATAGTGGTCAATCGACTAATGTGTGTTGCAGAACAGACTAGTCGACTGGAATTGAGACCAGTTGACTGGAGTTTGAGATTTTAGAATTTGAAAGCCACTAGAATGTAAAACCAATTGATTGATGTTTAGACCAATCGACTGGAAGGTTCAAATACTCAAGTGAAGTATAAACCAATCGACTGGACAAGTTGACAGTGGACACGATTGACTTTGAAAAAGCAACATAAAGTGGTCCATAATAAGGCACCTTGGGTAAAAACACAAGAGGACATACAAATAGAAGTAAGGACAGGAGAGAAATGCTAACACAAGCATTCTAAAGTATTCATCTTTGTCTTTTAAACTTTAGCTCTCATTTTTTACTTGTGTTCTTTGTTCTTCTTGTGTTCTACCTCGAAGAGTCTTTTAGAGTGAACTAGTTTAGTGAGTGTGGTTTGATTTGATCCAGAAATTAGATTGTGTGTAAGGTCTCTTGAGCCAAAAATTAAGTGTAACGAGAAATATATAGTGGATTGTTGAAAATCCTAAGTGAGAGCTTAGGTAGTGGAGTAGGTGTTGCTCACTGAACCACTCTAAATCTTATGTCTCATTACTCCATCCTTTCATCCACATTTTTACTTGCAAAAAGTTTGAAATTTCAGCCATTCTCCTAACCTCTATTCAATCCCCCTTTCTAGAGGTTACTTGGACCCTACACACAATCCCCCCTTTCTAGAGGTTACCAAAGTCATTTTGGGCAAAAGCAATGAATACAGCTTATTGTGTCATTAATCGAGTTCATTTAAGGAAAGAAAAGCTCAAAACTCCTTATGAACTTTGGAAAGGTAAAAGGCCTAACATTTCTTATTTTCATCCATTTGGTTGCAAAGTGTTAATTCATAACAATGGTAAAGATAATTTAGGTAAATTTGATGAGAAATCAAATGTAGGAACATTCCTAGGATATTCACTCACTAGTAAAGCATATAGAGTCTATAACCATAAAACTAGAGTTGTTAAAGAAAGCATTCATCTTAAATTCGATGATCTAGTTTCACCTCGGGAAAGGTATGTGCTTTTGATGATGTAGGTATTGAAGGAGATATACAAGAGGTAGAGAAAATGGTGAAAGATGTAGAACTAAAGGATGAGAAGTTTGAAGATAGGGAAGTTGGTCAAATCTCAAACTCTATTACTTGGGCTAATGTGAAGAATCATCCAATAGAGCAAGTCATTGGAGACATTAGTCATAGAGTTAGAACAAGGAGGGAACTCAATGAACATATGAGCAACTCAACATTCATTTTGTTGGTTAAGCCAAAGAACATTAAGGAAGCTCTAGCGGATGAGAATTGGGTAATAACAATGCAAGAAGAGTTAAATCAATTCAAAAGGAACAAGGTTTGGGAACTTTTTCCCCACCCAAAGACAAAAGCATAGTAGGAGTGAAATGGGTGAACAAGATCAGGAAGGATGAACATGGAGAACCGATGAAGAACAAGTCTAGATTGGTAGCTCAAGGTTTCTACCAAAAGGAAGGACTTGATTATGAAGAAACATTTGCACTAGTTGCTAGATTGGAAGTATTTAGACTCTTATGCGCATTTGCTTCACATAGGAAAATCAAGCTTCATCAAATGGATGTGAAGAGTGCATTCTTGAATGGCTATATTCAAGAAGCAGTTTATGTAAAGCAACCACCCGGTTTTGAAGATGTGGATCATCCAGAATATGTATACAAGCTCAACAAGGCCTTGTATGGACTCAAGCAAGCTCTAAGGGCATGGTATGAAAGGTTAAGTAGCTTTCTTACTCAAAATGATTATGTTAAAGGCAAGGTAGATAATACCTTATTTATTAAAAGAGTAAGGAAAGATATGCTTGTTTGCCAATCTTTGTGCAATGAGTTTAGTGAGCTTATGCAAGGTGAATTTGAAATGAGCATGATGGGAGAATTAAAATTCTTTCTTAGACTACATATCAAGCAATTGGAGAATGGAATCTTCATTCATCAAAGCAAGTACACAAAGGAATTACTCAAGAAATTCAAAATGGAAGGATGCAATCATGCTAAGACTCTCATGGCCATAAATCTAAAATTGGAGAAAAATGAAGAAGAATAAGATTTAGATCAAAAGGTATATAGAGGTATGACCGAATATAATGTTTGCTACTTGCTTGTGTGCTAGATTTCAATCATGTCCTATGATGTTTCATTTGGTTGCTTGTAAATGCATCTTTAGATATCTTATTAACACTATTAATCATGGACTTTGGTATCCTAGTTGTGATGTATTTGATTTGTATTCACATAGTGATGCTGATCATGGTAGATATAGGATTGATAGGAAGAGCACTAGTGGTACATGTCATTTCATTGATGCATCTTTGATCTAATGGGGTAGCAAAAAGCAAGTTAATGTTGCAATCTCTACGGCTAAATCCGAATATGTAGCCGCGAGGAGTGCATGTGCACAAGTACTTTGGCTTAAACATCAACTTCTAGACTATGGCATTCATGTGAGAAATGTACCTATATATTGTGATAATACAAGTTCCATAAGTTTGAGTAAAAATCCAATTTTGCATAGTAGGACTAAACATATAGAAATTAGACATCATTTCCTATGTGATCATTATCTTAAGGGTGATATATGTTTAAAATTTATACCTACTAGTGACCAATTGGCTGATATTCTTACAAAACCTTTAAAGGAAGATGCATTTAATGACATTAAAATGAGAATTGGCATGTGTGACTTGAATTCTGTATGATGTGATTATTTGATTGTTTTGCATGATATTGAGACATCATATTATGCATTTAGAAGCACTAAGTACAGCAAAGTGGTCAAGTGGTGCAAATCTCATTTGAGCAAGTAGGCTTGGCAAGTAAGTATATGGTGAAGGAAAAAGGGAAAAGACTATTATTGGGTTTACAAGTTGACTCAAGTGGAAGTGAGTCGAGTAACACTGGCAGACAACATGTATAGACAGCTTAGAAGCAAATTCTCCAGAACTTCGGTCGATCTATTGGTAAATCAGTCGACTGCCAACAAAATTCCTAGGGGACAGGTCGACTTATCTAGAAATCAGTTGAGTAACGTTGATAGACTACCAGTATGAACAGTCCAGAATCAAATTTTCCAGAATTCCAGTCGACTAATTGAAACATCAGTCGACTTATTGGAAAATCCCAGGACATAAATCAACTACACACAAAATCAGTCGAGTCAAAGGAAATAAAAAGGTGCAGGGCTATAGGTATGGTGACATCAGTCGACTAGTGTAAGCATCAATCGACTTGTCTCGGCGACAGTTCTGTACAATCAGTTTGAAGACACACCAGTCGACCTACACAAAAGTAAGTCGACCTACGTTCAAAACATAAGCATTCTAAAGTATTCATCTTTTTCTTTCAAGCTTTATCTCTCATTTTTTTACATGTGTTCTTTGTGCTTCTTGTGTTCTACCTAGAAGAGTTTTCTAGAGTGAACTAGTTTAGTGAGTGTGGTTTGATTTGAGCTGGAAATCAGATTGTGTGTAAGGTCTCTTGAGCTAGAAATCAAGTGTAACGAGAATATATAGTGGATTATTGAAAATCCTAAATGAGAGCTTAGGTAGTAGAGTAGGTGTTGCTCACCGAATCACTCTAAATGTTGTGTCTCATTACTCCATCCTTTCATCCACGTTTTTACTTGCAAAAAGTTTGAAATTTCAGCCCTCCTAACTTCTATTTAATCCCACCTTTCTAGAGGTTACTTGGACCCTACATTATTTACATGATGGTACCAAGATCAAGGTCCAAAAGAACTTTGGACATTACAGCTAAATAGGTGAATAATCTAGACTCACTTTTATATATGGTTAAATGTTTGATCACTTAAAGAAAAGAAAATTAAAGAACATGCATGATTGTTTGCTTAATATTCTATGATTATTATTGAGATAGATGTGAATGTTAGAATTGCTAGAGTGTGGGATTATTGATGTGGTGTGTAGGGGTTAGGGGTTGCACCATTGCCACGATGTCTATTGTTGAAGTATTTTGTGTGATGAATGTTTATATGCATATGATATGTTTGAGATTGAATGATGCATACATGATAATCATAAGAAAGATAAGTTTATTTTCATAGTAAATGAAAGCATATTTCTTGTGTGATTGATGAGATGAACACAAAACCAAATGAATGTTAATAATTATAATACAAGCAAATGATAAAATGAAACACATGATGAATTATATGAAAACAAAATATACAAATGATCATAAATTCAATATATGTATGAATTTTCAAGTGAAACACATGATTTATTGATATGAGGAAGAGAATAAAGATGTGTATTTATATGTATGTTTGTATATTCGTGTGCATGTGTGTGTGTGTGTAAATGGAGGATAATATGTAGATGACGGTTGGTGACAATAAGATCTTAAAATTAATCCAAAAATTGAATTAGTATTTGTTTAAATAATTTGAGTTAGTGATTCGTTGTGAACCAAGATCCTCCATTCCTATTGATCTCTTCTAAGTAGGAAATGAAATGCCTCCTCCAATGCTCAATCTTGTTGTAATGGTATCACAATCTCCTTCTCGTCCTTAGTCCTGGGTTTATAAGTCTTGTCCTCTCTCTCATTAGGAGACTTATTCTTGCTCCCCTAGGCTTGGGCTTCTTAGCTTTCTTTTTTTTCTTTCCTTTACCTTTAGCACCATTTAAGATCACCTTATTTTGCACCAATAGCATGGGGTTTGCCTTATGAATATTTTCTTTGGTCGACTTAAAAATTCCATGAAGCTTAATTACCATCTTATTCATGTCATGCATGTAATAATTCATCACAAATGGATTAAAACTATTAATGAATGATCCTAAGATGATATCAGTTGCGAGTTCATTACTTATGTGTACTTCAAGCCTATCAATAACATTTAAATAACCCTTCATCTTGAGCACATGGCTTCTCATGGGTCTACACAAATCCATCTTGCAAATAATAAGAGTCTAAGTAAAGCCAAACCTCTCTTGACAAGACTATGTTTGGAACATTCCTTTAGACCAATAAAGGTTTGATATGCCTCCGTATCAATGAATTTCTTTTGAGACTAGATCCCATGGTGGCAATCACCAAATATGTTACACCATGAGATTCACTATTTTGCTTCTTATAGGCATTTCTAGCCTCTTGGGATGCATTCTTCAAGGGTGTAAAAGTAAAGCTCGGGTCAAAACATCAAGTTTCTTCTCTTATTTGAGAATTATTCTCAAATTTTGAGACCAATAAATGAAGTTTGTCTCGTCAAGCTTCTCTTTCTCAATGATTGATCTCAAGGAGAAAACATTATGTGTAATCATATTCTACAATAAAGTAATCTAATAAACAAAGTTAGATAAGGTCTTTAACTTTCTTAAAGCATCTCAACTTTAAGTCCTGCAATTAAATCAACATCCCACAATTGATTTGTGTTAGTCCATTGTGGGCTAGGCTCTACTTTTCACAATAATATAATAGTCAAACTTTGGCATGTACACATAAAGGTTGGGTTACTTAAGTAGGAACTTGCTTTCGCTCCAATCATGTATCAAGCATGACTCTTGGATGGTATGGGATTAACATCTTACATGTTAGGTGTTTCATCCCATTTCCATTGCCTAAGGTGAGGACTAAATCCAACTACCACCTTTTATGAAGTCCAACTTAAACTTCCACATGACAGGCATAGTCCTCTTTCTACCCATATAGATAGAAGTTATAAAAAATTATTACCCTAACCTTGCCTTACAAAAATAATCTAATACACACCTACTTTTATAAAGAACATGTGCCTCGATGATTGATGCCTCAGCAAGTTGGAAAAATAGGCAGGCAATTTCAATGCTTGATATTTATTGGGATTAAACCTATTTTTCTCAGCTTTTAAGACATACAAATGTTGGCATTCATAAGAAGTATATTTGCATAATGTAAACATGTCAAATCATGGCCCTAACCTATTTTAGATAGGCCTATAATTAATCTTCAAGGCTCCATCTTTAAGATTGTAGATGCCTATGCACGATGGGCTCATCACTTGGACTATATCCTCGGTCTTCTTTACAAAGTTAAATAATAAGCCTAAAACTATTATAATTTTGAAGCACGTAGACCTATTACAAAATAAACAAGCTTACATTGAAATATAAATGGCAACACAAGTTTGATGGACTCACTATCATCTTAGATATAAATACTTAGTGTTCAACATTGCAATTGGTCATGACAAACGACATGTTTTGACAAAAAAATACCCTAACATATGATAGATATTGTCCTTGATTCTTGTTTACATTTAGTTCAAAATAAACAAGCTTACGTTGCATAGGTTCGATCAACTCATAGCCATCCTAGAATTAAATACTTGGCACTGAAAATTGCTCATAACAAAAGACATGTTTTGACAAAAAAATCTCAACATGTGATAGAAATTGTCCTTGATTATTATTGATATTTATTACAAAATAAACGAGCTTACATTGCAAGTAAAAAGGGAATTAATGTAAGTTTGATGGATTCAGTGTCATCCTAGACATAAATACTCGACATTCAACATTGCAATTTGTAATGAAAAAAGACATGTTTTGACAAAAATACCCCAACATGTGATAGAGATTGCCTTTGATCCTTGTTGATATTTATTGCTTAAGTTCAATGGATTCACTGACATCCTAGACTTAAACACTCAGTGTTCAACATTGCAATAGGTAATGACAAAAGACAAGTTTTGGAAAAAATACTTCAACATGTGATAGAGGTTGTCTTTGAACCTTGTCGATATTTATTGCAAAATAAACAAGCTTATGTTTCAAGTTAAAAGGAAATGTAATTTCAGTGGATTCATTGTCATCCTAGATATAAATACTCAATGTTCAACATTGTATTGGTCATGACAAATGACATGTTTTGACAAAAATATATAACATGTGAAAGAGATTGCTCATGTTTCTTATTGATAGTTAATTCAAAACAAACAAGCTTACATTGCAAGTTAGGTAACATAAATTCAATGGATTCATAGTCATCCTAGATATAAATGTTTGGTGTTCAACATTGCAATTGGACATGGAAAAAGACATGTTCAACATTGGATTCTTGTTGATATTTATTGTAAATAAACAAGCTTACATTTCAAGTTAAAAGTCAATGTAAGTTCGATGGATTCACTGTTTTCCTATATATAAATAATGGGTGTTCAACATTACAATTGATCATGAAGAAAGACATGTTTGGGCAAAAATATCCCACATATAATAGAGATTTTTTTTATTCTTGTTGATATTTATTGCAAAATAAACAAGCTTACAATGCAAGTAAACACGTAACGTAGGTTCAATGGATTAACCATAATTCTAGGTATAAATACTCGGTGTTCAACATTGTATCCACCGATAAATTTACTTCAGTGACATGTTTTTCCTAATGAGTTACCATGACGTTATGTCATTAGCTCTATGAAGGAGAATATGAGTATTTTTTTTAATTCTTGGAGAATGAGAAAAAATCAAAATTCAAGAATGAGAATAAAAATAAAAATTCAAATCGTCTACGCTTTTGAAAGATTAAGGAGACATCTCATGTTATTCGCTTGCCTCTTTTCATTTTATTAATTAACTTCAAGTGACGTGCATTACTTATAAAAAACTTTTAAGTGAGTCCCTTCCTGGAAGAAAAACTTCAAAAATATTTCAAAATCTAATTGGTTCACAGATTTGTTAAACACGGAAGCATTAAATAATATTGTTTAGCGCAAAACATATACTTAGGGAAAAAAGAAAGGAATGTCAAACTGCTTATGACTTATAATTATAATCAATAATACTCATTTGTTAGTAACTTAAACCAAGTGGACAATATAAATCTATTTTAAAAAAGACATAAATATAGATATAGGTAAATGCTTCCCATTCTTGATTGCAATTTATATCTAAGAATATTGTTTAATGTTTACAAAAAAAGAGTAGCAACTTTTAGTTGTTAGTCACTACAACTTGTTTCAATTCTGTGTTTTCTTTTCCTTCTTTTGTAGTTCCTACAATGCAATTTTTATCCACAACTTCTGCTTCCTTAGTTTTTCCCCATAATACACAGTAGAGACCTCCAATCAACAATGCAGCTCCCAAAAGACTGCAACATACGTAAACAATGACAATGAGTCCTTGTTTAATTTTGAAATATATTTCACATTAACATATAATCTCTCCTTCACTTAAATATAGAGACAATAAAAATTATACAATTTTTAAGAAAATAATAGTAAATTAATTAAAATTTATGTTATTCTTATTATATTATTAAAAAAAAATTATTAGAAAACACTTCGTCATTAAAATTTATGTGCCTATATAACAAGAAACTATGTATAGAAAGTGCATATAAAAAAAGTGAATATAATTCTAACATTGACTACTTTATTTAAAGAACTAATGGATCAAAATGTACCTTCCAAGAGTGATAATCTCACATAGGAGAATTACAGAAGAAAATATTGTGAAGACCAAGTTTAATGGTGTCGACATGGCCAGGAAAACTGGCCCTTTTTTTTCTATAACCCATGATTG
>CANYCX012655809.1:0-13410 GCA_948193385.1 Breynia disticha f. nivosa
TCAACCTTGATACCTCAAGCGCTTAATTAACATTCTTGGATATTTTATCAAACATATACCACAGGTCAATACATGATGTGATAAAATAATGCCTCATAATTTTATTACTCAATAATAAAAGTTACAAACAATGGATTGGGCTAGGGCTTACACTAACAGATATGATATTTGTGAAATGTGAAATGATTATGAAAAGATGGAATCGAATAAATGATTCACATGAAACAGGTACGTAAAATGAAAAAAGAAATATGAAAAAGGTATGTGAATGATGTTATTGTTTTGATATGAAAAATGATATGTGAAATGATGATATGTGATATGATATGGAAAGGTGATAAATGATCGATCATTCGGACACAAAAGTAGGGAGACAGAACTTAGGTCCACATGAAAATGAGGTGGAAAAATGTTTTCAAAATACTAATAGGGAGACAGAAGTTAGGAATTTATTATGAATGTAAATGTACGGATAAAGGAATCGAAAAGAAAATAAGTAAAAGAGAAATGAATAATAGAGAGATAGTATTCATATTTGATTATATGAATAGATTGATTTATAAATGATATACGAATGGATGATATCTATGGTAAAATAAATTAAAGATTATTCATTGAGCATGCAACTCACGCAACGACTATGCTTTTTTCAAGTACAGGTACATATTGAGATAGGCGACTGCATTAGCGATCAGGTTGGACAACTGTTACCCAATCTATTCTCTCTTCTGTTGATGCCATCTAGGAGTTGATTAGTCACATTTTTCATGTGTATATGATATGTTGATATGTTCTGTTATTAGTTTCTGGATGATTTGTTTATGTAAGTTGCTAGATAGATGGATGTGATTCTGATGTGTACATATATACTGTATATATGAAGTTTGTTTGTTGATGAATGACAGATGAATTGATTACTTAGTATGGAATGATAATTGTATAAGTATCAGAGGATGAAAACAGATTGATTACAAGTTGATATTGAGTTGTTGACATTCAACAAGAGTCATGACTAGCTAACACGAGAGATGCGTTGAATGATCTTGGGACTTGACTGACCAACACGAGGCCGTGCCCATGTGGTGTTGATCAGCACGAGCCGTGCTCATATGATTTCCAGTTAGCACGATGGTCAACATGGGTCGTGCTTCTGCACTGTTAGCCTGTACTGAGCTTCTGTTTTGTTGAATTTTAACCTGTTTTATCTTCCAATATAGATTGAGTGTTGCCAATTACCAGTTAAGCATATATGACAGAAAAAATTTTGAAATTAAGATTAATGATTAATTATCTGTAAATACAGATTAAGTCAAGCAAAAAGTTTAGGACGTTATACGACTCATGCTGATCAACACACCCATGGGCATGTCCTCGTGTTGGTCTAGCATGTCCTTTGTTTATTCAACACTGTCATCGTGTCAATTAAGCACAACCCGTGTTGAACTACTACAACTTAATATTAATCTGCAATCAACCTGATTATCATCATCTAAAACATATATAAGTATCATATTCACCCAAGGCATTCATTTCACATCTATAACCATCTCAAACAACATCATATCGCATATATATATCGTCTTTATAGAACATATATATAACAACCATCTCAATAACTGAAGTATACATATCACACATCGCATATCATACAGTTAAGCAAAATACTACTAACACAACTCCTATATGACATCTAGAGAGAGAATGTGTCGGATAGCAGTTGACCCACCTGGATACTAATACAACTCTGTACGCTAACTCACACGTCTATCCAAGTCAAAACCTGTACCTGAAATAAAAAATTGCAGTTGCATGAGTTCACGGACTCAGTAAGTAATCATTTATTCATTATCAATCATATCAGTCAAATCACATATCAACCAATTCGTATAACCAAATATAAATTCTATCCATATTTTAATCATTTCTTAATTTAGTTGATATCTTTTTGAATTCATGTAAACTGTATCCGCACGTACACGTTCATAATAGATACTTAACTTCTGTCTCCCTACTTTTGTTTTAAAAATATTTTTCTACCTCCTTATCATGTGGACCTAACTTCCGTCTATGTACTTTCGTCTTCGTATGATCGATCATTTATCACCTTTCTATCAACTCACCAATATCATATCATCATATCAATCACATTTCAAACAATAAACATCGTTCACGTACCTATTCGCATTTTTTTTGCATATTGCATACCAGTATCATTTCAATCATATGTACAATTCCCTTTTCCATATTCCTTTCACATATATCATCAATTTCGTATTAATTTTATTCATTCGCACATATTATTATTTCATTTCATATTTATATTTATCAATTCGCAATCATTCTCAATTCAATCATATTCGCAATGCATAACTATTCTCAGTTCGCAATTCATAGCAATTTATAACCATATTTTAATTTAGCCAAATAGTGAGTTAGATTACTCACTTGGATATCCTTTATTTGGAACTCTTCTGGTTCCAATTTTGTCCTCCTAATCCAATCGACTGCCTATATGACCGTATACGACATTCTGTATAAACTCAATATAACAATATATATCAATATTTCTCATCCTTTCCTTTCCAGCCTTTCTCTCTTCTCCTTTCTATTTTCTCTCGTTTCTTGCTTTTTCCTTCAGTTTTTTGTTCAAAATGGCTTAAATAGGTGTTTGATGCCAAGCACGACCGTGCTGAGTATGGCACAACCCGTGCCAATCCTTATTCTCCACGTTTCGCTTTAATTTCCAACGTTTCTGCATGTGCAGATACCAGCACGTCCCGTGCTGATACCAGCACGACCATGTTAGTATCAAAACTCATTTTTCAACTAATGTTTTTAGCATGATCGTGCTCATATACTTTCCCAGGAACACACCCCTCGTGTTGTCAATACGCCCACTGTGTAGTGCCTTTGTTTTCTCGCCTATTTCACTCCAAAACTTCATTTCTTTGTAACCTTAACTCATATGACTCTTAACTTGTTTAATATCACCATTTAACTTATGTTTTATATCTTATCTTTGTTAAATTCACTAATCATGTTAATCGTTTTACTTATTTTACTTAACTTAGGATTTTAGGATAGGAATGTTATACTATAGTTTAAATAAGAGGAAAAAGGGTTAAAATTTTACTTAGTGTAAAATATGTCACTGTTCGAAAAAACCCTAATACAGTAAGAGTAAACTGTTATCAATAAAGGCGTTATAATGAAAAGATTTTGGGAACTGGTATCCCTTTCATATTTTCTAATGCAAAGACGGTGAAAGCTTCCATACAACCAACCTCAGAAAACTATAAAACTTGGCATTTAATTGCAGCAGTGATCTTGAAGATTCAATCTTCCCAAAGGAATTTAAAAGTCAATGATATAAAACAAGGGGATAAGATTTATTTTTGAGCTAATATTTTGTTGAAAGTATAATATTAGGTCTAATTTTTTTTGGTCCAATCTGATGACTAACGTTTTCACTGTAGCTCGATGAAGGTATTGATTACTGCACTAATAAATATAAACTTATCAGTTACATTGAAGCGTTAAATTGTAATCTTTAACATTATCAGTTCAAAACGACATCATTTTATTATAATAACTTAGTTTAAATTATTCAAATAACCCAAAAACTAAAACAAATCTAAATTTTTTACTAAAATTTTCTTTTTTCTGTCAAACTCATAAAGACAGCTGCTTTTCAGTAGCAACTGCTAAAAACAGCTTTAGTTCAATCTTAAATTATCAATTATGCTACTAAAAATGAGTTTGTGTCATATTTTTACAAACCATAAATCCTAACTTGAACTAAGTACAAATATTGAGTATCAAATTGAACCAAAAAAAAATTGAACCCGATATTATACTTTGAATAAAAGTCTAAAATTGAAAATTATCCTTATAAAACAAGTGATGTTAACTAAACAAGATACAGCCGTGCATTGAAAAATCTACGCCAACATTTTAATAAATGATGCCACACATCTCCATTTCAGTCTTTTATGAATAAGCATGCATTTTCTCAAAATCTATCATCCTCTAACTTCAATTCGACTACTTCTTATCATATGTCAATGTCAACTACCAAATCAAAGATTCAATTTTTTTATTAATTACATACTACATTATATTTTTTTTATTTACAGTAATATAATTATTTAAAAATTTTTATAGAGTAATATATTTTATTTTTTAATTACTTTTTGTAAGAAATAAATTTTTTTTAGATACAAATTTAGTGTAAATTTTATATAAACTTTATAATATAAATTATATATATATTTAAAAAATTTTATGTATAAATTTATATATATTTTTTATAAATTTAAACTTAATATAAATCTTTAATTTTTTTGAAATCAATATAAAATTTTAATTTGATATATACTAAACTAGTATATTTTTATGATTTTTTTAAAGATTAATATTTATATAAGCATTTTATCTTTTTAAGCTAAATATAATTTTATGTAACTATATATCAATTTTCTACACTTCAAAACTGAGATATATTTTTAATTTAATAAATAAAAGAGGGAATAATTTTAAAATTTAATTAGTTTGTAAATATATAATAAAAATGAGGTGCATATAAAATTAATCTTTTTTTTCATCAAAATAAAATTATCAATAGTATTTTACGTGGTTGTCATATTACTTAAAGACAAAAATATGCGAAGATAAAAATATGTGAGGGTTGACTGGCATGCTCTGTGGATGCACTAGTATTCTCTCGGTTCGAAAATTGTTTGATGGTTAAAAGAGACAATACAGGACGTTTTATGGGAGCCAATGTTGTGAATTTTCCCCATACTTCAATTTATTGATAATAGACTGTAAAGATCTACTAAAAATTGTTAGAGTTGTATTTATAGGGAGAACTGCAAATTTCACAGCACATGTTCTTGTACGTTCTATTGGATTGCTATTCATAGGCTCCGAATTGTATTCATGTCATTTTGGCTTATGATTTAAATGAATGAATCACATGCCAAAAAAATTGTTTCGCTTCCTTTAATTTAATTAATTATTGAACTTGTCCTAACTAAATTATCAAATAGCAATCAAGCACTGTTCTTTAATTATGTATATAATTATGAATATAACTATTTATCTAATGGACTACTTCACGTCCCACTATTTGACCTTTATTGTGAATATAATTATGTATTTTTAACTATATTAATTTGAAAAAAGTGTTAAAATCATATATTAATTTAGAGGCACCCACCCTTATTCCGTAACACGTAAAACAATTTTTTTTAACAAATATACAGCTGGCTCAAGACCATACGACTGATTGATTTGAGAAAAATAATCCAACTCAATCCAAATTTCTAGACAAATATATAAAAGTTGGGTACAAATTTTTTATGAGTTCAAACATGGATGCAATATTTTGCATTGTTATTTGGATCCTCGTAGCATCTCCATTTTCGTCCTCTTCACGTCTCCACCACACTCTAAACAAAGGCTCGTCTCTTTCGGTAGAGAAACCAGATCACCTCTTGGTTTCACCTAACGGAACATTCGCAGCTGGATTCCATCAAGTTGGAGAAAATGCTTACTGCTTTGCAGCATGGTTTAACGACCCTTCTTGCCCCTTTAACCGTACTGTAATTTGGACTGCAAATCGCGATAAACCCGTTAATGGTAAGCACTCAAAGCTCTCCTTGCTTGGAACTGGAAATCTTGTCTTGAATGATGCAGATGGTTCCACTATTTGGTCCACTAGTACTGATAATTACACTCTCAACTCGTTGACTTTGTGTTTACAAGAATCTGGCAATCTTGTTTTGGTTAATGAGTTTAGTTTTGTGGTTTGGCAAAGCTTTGATTCGCCTACAGATACCCTACTTCCAGGTCAAATACTTACTAGACGATCAATGCTTGTTTCTTCAAGAAGTAGGAGTGATTCTTCTTCTGGATTTTATAAGCTGTCTTTTGATGAACATAATGTTCTGGATATTCACTATGATGGTCCTGACACTTCCAGCTCTTTTTGGCCGACTGGTCAGTCTGTTCTTCCGAGAGATATTGGACGAAGCACATATAATAGTAGCAGAATCGCAGTGCTGGATGATCTTGGCAAGTTTGCTTCATCAGATAATTTCACTGTCTTCTCTTCCGATTATGGTGCAAGGTTGCAGAGAAGATTTACGCTTGACTTTGATGGAAATCTTCGAATTTATAGCAGAAACAATGTGAGTGGCTCGTCTTGGGTTGTGTCATGGCAAGCAATTATTAACCCCTGCAGGATTCATGGCTCTTGCGGACCTAATAGCTCCTGTAGTATTGTTCCGAAATCTGGGATAAAAACATGCTCTTGCCTTCCTGGATTTCGTAGAATTGACGAGATGAATTGGTTTCTTGGTTGCAAACCCAAGTTTGATGTTCCATGTGTTGCTACTAACATCGATTACCTTCCATTGCCGAATGTGGAGAGTGATGGGTATGATTTTGGCTTCTACGTGAACACAACACTAGAGAAGTGCAAGCAGATATGTTCACAAAGGTGTGATTGCAAAGGTTTTATGTTCAAGTTCTCCTTCAATGGCAATCCTGACAATATTCCTTACTGTTTTCCAAAGACACAGTTACTGAATGGTTATCGTTCTCCCAGCTTCAGAGGGGTTTTATACTTGAAAGTGCCAAAATTCAATCGAAATTTCTCCAACATAATGAAAATTCAACAACAGACTATAGCTTGTCCTGCTACAATTCAAGAGCCTTTGTACAGAGAGTATGATACAGATCATAATAACCCGTCCCTCAAATTTCTGATTTGGTTTGTTTCTGCAATTGGGATTGTAGAGATTTCAGCCATGATTTTAGTGTGGATGTTTCTGATCAGAAACAAGGAAAGCAAAGTTGTGAGTGGGCAAATTTTCCAACTTGCAGACGCTGGTTTCCAAAGATTCAACTATGCAGAGTTGAAGAAAGCAACAAGAAATTTCAGACAAGAAATTGGGAGAGGAGGAAGCGGGGTTGTGTATAAAGGAGAGCTGCCAGATGGCCGAGTCACGGCGGTGAAGCGACTGCACGAATCACAGCAAGGAGAGTCAGAGTTTCTTGCGGAAGCGAGCGCCATTGGCGGACTCAACCACATGAACTTGATCGACATGTGGGGATACTGCGCAGAGGGAAAACACAGGCTCCTAGTTTACGAGTACATGGAACATGGCTCTTTAGCTCAAAACTTATCCTCCAACACTCTTAATTGGAAACAAAGATTTCAGATATCACTTGCCACAGCAAAAGGCTTAGCGTATTTACACGAAGAATGCTTAGAGTGGGTTCTCCATTGTGATCTTAAGCCACAAAACATACTACTTGATGCGAATTACCAACCAAAAGTCTCGGACTTTGGCCTGTCCAAGTTGGTAAATAGAGACGATAAAAATTCTAGCTTTTCAGGGATCAGGGGAACGAGAGGATACATGGCACCGGAGTGGGTTTATCGTCTTCCAATCACAGCCAAGGTGGATGTATATAGCTATGGAGTTATCGTGTTGGAAATGGTAACAGGGAAGAGCCCAATGATGGGAGTTGAAGAGAATGTGAGATTGGTGGAGTGGGTTCGTGAAAATATGAAAAAGTCCGGGATTGAAGAAATATTAGAGCCATGGATTGCCTGCAATTGTGAAGTAGAAGAGGTGAGGAATGTAGTAGAAGTGGCACTGCAATGTGTTGAAGAAGACATGAATGCAAGACCAAGCATGAGCCAAGTGGTTCAGATGCTTTCATCCAAGTGTTCTGAGGTTTCTGGGCCATTAATTGGCTAAGTAGGCTGCAGGATGATTTCTACAGATGCAATGAAGTTTGGTAGATTTCAAATGGATTTTAGCAGGACTTCAATAAAAAATTATGCGGTTCTATTTTTCATTTTCTGTTATGATTAGTGTAGTTGAATCGGTGTTTAGATTAAAGGAAAATCACGAATCTCCCTTATTTAGTTATATTTTCAATAGAAGTGTTTAACTAGTTTGATTATCCGAGCGATGCGCGGTAGTAACATATAGTTGCAAGTAGTTGTGTTACCATATGTGAATAGAACAATAGATTTTATTGTAGATGTCAGGAAATTAATTATATAGAGAAATAATAAGATTTTATTGAAAGCATCGTGCATGAATTTTCTTGTCATAATATAAATTAAAAAGTTCTTTCTATAAATTTATTCAATGTCATGCATTCTTTATGTTAACTTATAAACATATTTTGAGTTGTCAAAAAAAAAAAACTTATACACATATTTTTGTCATTTTACTTAAATTATGTGTTCTTTTTTACTTAGCAACAAATGAAAACAAAGAAGATGTAAATATAGAGAATGTACGGGTATAATATGATTTCATGACAATGTTACAATATAAATTTTTTAATTAAGATATGAATATACTGCATTTTTTCTACTGATAAGAAGTTATTTATTAAGAGAAAATATTGTGTATGTATGCATATTCTTTTATTTTTTTTATGTTAAAATGCATGCATTCAGCATGAATAAGTCCAAATGTTAGTTTTTAAGATGCATGTATTATAGTAATTGAAGAACAATATATTTTTAATTAATTGTAGTGAAAAGTAAAAGTTATATTATGACCAAAAATAATTTATATGTTAATGATGTGGACATGACTGCTGAAGTATGTTGATAACTCTATAAATAGTACTGAAAAATACAACTCTTGAGAATATTAGAAAAATATAACACAACATGATGAATATTGTAAAAAAAATATATTAGAATTGCAATGATGTACATAGTTATAAAAACAATTATTATGAAAATATGACAATTATTTAGGTAACTTTTAGGTTATAATTGAATTTATATAAAATTAATATAGTAAAAGTGTGTCATCAATATATCGTAGTTAATTAATAATATAATAATTGAAAAAAATTGAATAATAACTTAATTATCACTTCTCAAATAAATAATATTAAATGAACTAATATGCATATTTTTCATATAGTATTTCTAAAAAGAATTAATGCATTAAAATTAATAAATTGTTCATATTATTCTTGATATAACTTTTCACCAAATAACCACTAACATATCGTAAGCTATACAAAACATGAGATTTCATAAAATATTGGCATCACTTCCAGTATGATAATATAATTGCATAAATAATTCATGCGAAATATTAAAATTTAAATAACAATAAAATAAATTGTAAATCAACATACATTTAAATACATAAATATAATTTTATATACATTCTTTTTATTTTAATAAATAATAAAGACATTAGTAGACATAATATCAAACTCAATGAATATATAAAAGTCATAAAAGTTATAGAATATTGTGACTTCATTAATATGTCATTCATAAATATGTGATTCATTTAATATAGTTAATATATATAATACTATAACTTGACACGTGTCTATTTTACAGTATTTCAAGGATCCTTGTTTGAACAGCTTCTACTTTTATATATAGTATATAGATGTTGATATGTACAAAAAAGTACTAAGAATTGAAAGTTTAAATATTTTTAGGGTTGATTTATATATACCTTATTTTAATTATTTATTTGTAAATTAATCATATTTTAAATTATTTTCTATGTTTATTATTAAATTGTAAATATACTTCAGATCCGAAAGATAAAAAATTGATATACAGTTTATATAAAGTTGATATTTAGTTTAAAATGATAAAAAAGTTTTCGAGGTATCTCTTTTATTCGTGGTTAGTAGTTGGAGTGCCGACAATGATATTGTTTGTTTTCGAGGCATCTTTTTCATTCCACTGTGCTAAAAAGGTTAGATCACGTCGTCGTCACTGTTCATCGTGAACAATATTTTTGTCATTTTCCATCTCCGTTCAGCACCTTCTCGACATTTTTTGATCACAAAAATTGAGATTTATGGTGGCATCATAATCATGAAATTCTGACAAAAAATTTCACATTTTGGACAGGGTTCTCAAAAGCAAACTAATTTTTTATCTCAAATTTCAATGAAAAAATTTACAGCATCCTACGACGGTATTATCAGGCATTTCATCAACAATTTTTACAAAAAAAAATATTTTTCATAGCTAAACAGTCATTGCTCTAATACTGATGAAGACATCTCATAACACAGACGCAATTAACAATAACACATAAAGTAAATTGCATAAACAAAAAAATAACCTGGTTAGCGTAACAAAATGAAGAAGATGCCTCGAAAAATAATCAACATTTTGCCAATAGCCTCCAACTACAAGCCACGAACAATGAGAAGAAAGTTAATTAACATAGTCTGCCCCCATCATCTTTCTGCAATATCCATGAACGATCTATGTGAGAAAAATACTTAATTTTTCTCTTGGTTGACTTATATCCAAAAGAGGAGGAGAGAGTGCCTTTCATTCTGCATATGTTACATACTGTTCAAAATATAGGAAACTAAGATTTTCTTTAAGCTTCCTATTTATATGAGTGTATAATTTATACAAGAAGCCCACATGTATAATAACTAATTATTACATAGAGTTAAATACTTAACTAATATGTATTTGGTCATGGTTTCTAATAAGATATCAAAGTGCACAAAACTAGTATGGTTTATTTTTGGTTTGCTAGCAAGGTAGCAGTCTTCTTATACAATGGCTATACATGGTATTAACGGGTTTACAAATTCAAAAACAGAAAGATAAGATAACTACTAACAGACCTTCACTCTAACTAGGAGTCTGCTGCTATACAATTACTTAACTACTTATGTACAACAGATTCTACACCCCCCCCTCAAGTTGAGACTTAGGTAATAAGTTCAACTTGTGTGTGAACTTGCGGAAGGTAACAACTGCGAGTGCCTTGGTGAACAAGTCAGCAATTTGATTCGTTGAGCTGATGTGTACAGGTTTCATGAAACCTGCTTTGTATCTACCTCGATGTGTTTGGTGCGCTCGTGGTAGACTGGGTTTTCCGTGATCTGTATGGCCGCACAATTGTCGCACCACACAGTGATAGGAAGTTGTATGTCGACCATTAGGTCTTTCAACACATAGGAAATCCATAGTAATTCAGTGACTGCCGCCCCTAGACTTTTGTATTTCGCTTCTGCCGAGGATCTCGCTACATTGGTATGCTTTTTGCTTCGCCAGGATATTAAATTTCTTCCCATGAAAACACAATTGCCCAAGATAGACTTCCTGGTTTCTGTACAATTCGCATAATCAGCATCTGCGTAACATTCCACTTGGGACGTTGAACCATTTTCGTAAAACAATCCTTGATGTATGGACCCTTTTAAGTAGGCCAGGATGTTCATGGCCCCTTCCAAGTGTGCTTTGCATGGTCGATGCACAAACTGGCTCAAATGATTGACTGCGAAGCTCATTCAGGGCGAGTAAAATTAAGGTATAGCAATCTGCCCAGTAGCCTCCGGTATTGGTGCTGGTCTGCCAATGGTTCCCCACATGAAGTTGCATAATCAACGCCTGGATGAAGGGATATAGTTTCCGATTTTGCTCCTGTCATACCTGAATCACGTAGCAGATCCAGTATATACTTTCTTTGGGACAGAAAAATTCCTGCTGCAGACCGTGAGATCTCAACCCCAAGAAAGAATTTAGCCTCTCCGAGGTCTTTTATGGTAAATAGGTCATGTAAGTATCTCTTCAAGTCAGAGAGCAAATCTATTGAGCTACCAACAAGGAGGACGTCGTCAACATATATAACAATGGCCAGAAAATCAGACTTACTCCGTTTGGTGAATAAACAATGGTCGTGGTCTGACTTAATGAACCCATAAGCCAATAATTTTTGAGTAAACTCAGCGTTCCACTCTATCGACGCCTGCTTTAAGTCATACAATGACTTTTTCAGCTTGCAAACTTGCCCTGGTAATGCATGTTTGTAGCCATCTGGAGGTCTTATGTAAATCTCCTCATGGAGGAATCCATGCAGAAATGCGTTGTTAACATCTACGTGATGCAAATGCCAGTTGTTGACAGCCGCGAGATGGATGATGATTCGTATGGTCGTCCACTTTGCTACAGGAGAGAAGCAATCATGGAAGTCGATGCCTTCAACCTGAGTAAAACCCTGCGCCACAAGCCTGGATTTAGGATTGTCAATCGTTCCGTCTGGCCTCAACTTCAGTTTGAACTTCCATGCGCAGCCGACAACGGACTTCCCCGGAGGTAGCGTGCATAATGTCCACGTCTTATTCTTCTCTAAGGCAGCCAGTTCTCTCTCCATTGAAGCAACCCATATAGGATTCGTGCATGCTTTTTTATAGCTCCGTGGCCCCTGCATGGCCTGTTCATCAAGTAGTGTGCTATGCCAGGAGATCAACGGAGTCAGTAGAAGGTAGCAATGGCAGCGGGTGTTGTGTACCTGGGGCAGACTGGCATTGTTCAGTAGCACCCTTGCCAATGTATGAGACATATTCATTTAGCTAGGAGGGTTTTGACTTGATCCTTGTGCTTCTACGCGGTGGTTCAGTGAGTTCAGAAGGTGTCATGGAGTCTGTATCATTGTCAACATCTACTACAATGTCACGACCTGCACTTGGTGAGTGACATACTTCTATTTGAGTGCCAGTATGAACATCGGGATGAGGATCATCAGCTGCTGGAATGGGCAACGGAATTACAGCACTGTCGGTCTCCGCAGATGAGGGAGATTCAGTTACAGACTTGATATCAAAAGGGAATATATGTTCCTGAAAAACAACATCATGAG
Organism: Breynia disticha f. nivosa; assembly: GCA_948193385.1. Lineage (NCBI taxonomy): Eukaryota > Viridiplantae > Streptophyta > Magnoliopsida > Malpighiales > Phyllanthaceae > Breynia > Breynia disticha. The sequence continues at coordinate 12,693 of CANYCX012655809.1, forward strand.
ATATCAGTATTCGTTTAGTATCCAAACTGAAAATTCTGTACCCCTTTTGGCCAGGTGAGTATCCCACAAACACGCCTTTCTTGACCCTTGAATCGAACTTGTCCTTTCCAGGGCCAACTTTTGTCGAATAAGCCAAGCAACCAAACACCTTTAGCTGATCATAATCCGGAGGCTGTTTGTAAAGGACCTCATATGGTGTTCGCCATTTGAGTATTGTGGTTGGGAGCCTATTGATCAGATAAGTAGCCATTAACAGGCTTTCTCCCCAGAACCTTTTGGGCAAGTTGGCACGAATTAACAAACTTCTAGCGATATTCAGCAAATGGCGGTGTTTTCTTTCAACTAGGCCATTCTGCTGTGATGTGTACGGACATGACCGTTGATGCAGAATTCCTAAATTTGCAAACAGGTTCTGACATGCTTCATTGATGAATTCGGTTCCGTTGTCTGTTCTAACTGCTAATACTCGGCTAGTAAATTGATTCTGAACCATATTGAGAAATTGATTTATGGTTCGAGGCACTAAGGATTTTTGAGCAAGCAGGAAGGTCCATATGCACCGCGAGAAATCATCTATGATAGTCAGCATATAACATGATCCGAGAGCAGTCTTAATGTGGTAGGGTCCCTAGAGATCCATGTGAATAAGTTCAAATGGTGCGGAGGTGACAGTTGTACTCGAAGGAAATGGTAATCGGGTTTGCTTCGATCTGAAACA
>CANYCX012658735.1:0-12372 GCA_948193385.1 Breynia disticha f. nivosa
AGTGGGAATCGGCTGAGATGATTTAGGGTTCAAATTTAATGTTTTCTCTCTCCTTTTTAATGAAAGCACACGTTTTATTTCGACCTCCCGACAGCCAGAACGGCCTCCAGCCATTTCTGTGGTTGTTCCTGTTTTAAGTCAGCACAAATTTCGTGCAGACCATTGGTGCAGAACGGCCATTGGAACGGTTTCCATGGTCATTCCCTTGGCCGTTCCAGGCCAATTTTTTCATCGAATTTATGTGATATTTTTGCTAATTTTTGGTTATATTTTTTGGGGCATTACAAATGTGAAATATAAACTCGTATGCTATGAAATGTGATGTGCGGTATATGTGTAATCATGTGCGAATGGAATTGTGATGATTTGTGACGTGTGTCATGATGTCTTAATGTGCATGATTGATGTTGTTTGGCTTTGATTACATGAAACAGGTGCATTTTTATAAACAAGTACGAGTACGCAAATGTGTTGAGAAATGGGTGTAATGTGTGCTTTAAAATGTTAAATGATGGATTGTGGAAAGGTGTGAATTACATATGTGCATTCATGACATTCATGCATATGACATACATGCATGGTAGAATTGAAATAAGAGCATGGGATTGAGAGGCCATACAAAATGTTGATTTGAGAATGTAGTAAGAAAAGTGTAGGCTGCCTTTGTTTGAACAACAAAAAAATGAAATAGTAATGTGAGACTAAGCAATTCTAACCACATATGCTATAGATGAGAGAGCGTCTTGTGAGACTGAGTGATTCTAAGCGCATCGACGCTCTATTGATCAACTTACGTAACAATGAAAATGTGAGACTGAGTGATTCTAAGCATATGTGCCATGGCTGGAGGGTGTCATGTGAGACTGAGTGATTCTAAGCATATCAACACCCGTTCGTAAGGCGAAAAAGGAAAATGGTACTGCGAGACTCACTGGTTCTAAGCGCATAGACCTTGAATGATATGGTGTCATGTGAGACTGGGTGATTCTAAGAACATTGACACTGGTTGATCAGCGTGATGAAAAGCGTCATATGAGACTGAGTGATTCTAAGTACATAGGCCCTGAATAAAAAGGTGTCGTGCGAGATTAAGTGATTCTAAGCACACCGACACTAGTTGAACAACCAAGGGGAAAGAGAAAAGGATCCTCTAAATGAGAGAAAACATGTTAGTGAGAAACAATAAAAAAGGCATGCCATTTACATGATGCATATGCATAGATCATACTTGTGTTTCTGTTGCAAATGAGGATGAGCATCGGGTGCATTATCTCTATATGTGGTATATTAGTTATGATTAGAAACGTGAAATGTGATTTATGTATGAATGATAATTTCATATAGATGTGGTATGGTGTTTGATAGGATGTTGTGAATGCCAAGGAGAAATGTGTATGTGAGGAGGTTTGAGAGTATGGTTGAAGGTATAGATTATGTTTAGAAGATGCTAGTTACTATGTGAAATGTATAAGTGTTGTGTGTGAATTGCATGCTTAAATTATGGTTTCTGCATCTGGATAACGTACATTAGGGGTTCCACTAACGTCTGTTACCTTGCTACGCGCAGCCATCAACCACACCCCCATTGTATTCTGGACGTTCTGGTAGGAAAATGGGATTTGGTAGTCATGTACGTTACCCTGAGGGGTAACATACTTTACTCAAGTGTTGAGTTTTCCTGGATTGGCAGCAAGAATAATGTACATTAGGTTTTTATTTTAATGTACATTACTTGTGCCTAGAAGGTTGCATTGACCTATAAACCTTACCCTAATACATCCTAGAGTTAGTGCATGATCAGGGCCGAGTTAGAGACTTAAAAGTAATCATTCTTGAACTAATTGGCGTCCTAGAAACCTCGAATCAAACACCCCAAATAACGTATGCTAGGATTTAAGAAGAATGAGTAACTAGTAAGATTAGACTTTATATGGTTAGGTAAGTGACAAGAGAGACATACGCTTACTGAGTTATGTACTCTCGTTTTCCTTGGTTGTGTTGTGTGTAGAGATTAAGGAGAATGCCGCGTAAACCGTTTACTTTCCACGCCCTTTTTGGAGATTCTTAGGGATTACCGCTGCGAAGTCAGGGAGCTCATCCACACACTTTGATTTTCTACCAAAAAGTTATTTTGCAAACATATTACTCTGTCATATTGTTTGATACCCGCTGTGTAGGGTTTTTTCCTAAGGCACCATAATTTTGGTCCATGTTTCATAACATTATAGTTATGTTCATGGTCATGCATGTTTTCTAATATTTGTCCTCAAGGTTCTTTAAAGTGATGCGACATCATATGGTCGTCGTTAGGAAGCATTCTATTTTAAAATAATAATAATAATAATAATATAGTCAAGAGAGAGATAAATAAATTCAGTAGTTAGAGAAAAGAGGTTTTAAATTTGAGCGTCACAGATAGGTCGTGTAATTATAAAAATAAAATAATAGAGCACGCATGTGCATTAAATTTTTTTTTTGAATTTTAAAATAATAAAATTATAAGTCATGATTTAGTAATATGATTTTTATTAATAAATGATAATATCAAAATTAATAATTTAAAATTTAAAATTTAAAATTTATAAATTATAATTATTTATAAATATTTGAGAAAATATGAAAAAACTATATAATACTTGAAATTTCTCTCTTAAATTTAGATAAATTTAATTATAAAAATATTTAATTTTTAGCATATAATTTTGAATGAAAAATATAAATTAGTTAGTCAGTTAATGTTTTAAGTTAAAAAATTTAACTTATAAAATTAAGCTTTTATTTTACTTAATTGGTTAAATTAAATAATTATTTTTATTATGAAATGCACTTAAAGAATTACGTGTTCAATATTTTAAATTATAAATTAGATTTTTTTTAAGAAATATTGAATCTATTGGTGGCAGGGCTTTAATTGAAAGAATGTAAGTAGTTAGAGAGTTATAGTGAAACGAAATTAATTTTTAAAAATTTACTAACACAATTAACAAAACTGAAGAACCATAGTGGAATAAATATAACTTTTAGAAGTTTAGTGCTACAAACACTAAATTTTATGGACTATGAATGCAAATAACTCCGTCAAACTCCACACAAACTATTTTCTCTTCTTTTGGCCTTCTATTTCTCCCTTCAAGACATAAATAAAATATCATTTATTTACATCCTTGAGCTGCCAAATTTCTTATTTAATGGGCCTCATGCAATACCTAATTGAACATAAATAGACACACTAATTTTCCTTTAACAAAAGCATAGTGACCCATGTGAAATGTCCGATATACTTTTTAGGCTGATTGTTAAGCGTATGATCTTATAGATTCATTTAATATTAGGATTGGAAATAAACAGTTTGCGAACATATTATGAACTTTATTCGAAACAAATCATAAAACTTTTATACCTTCAAGGTAATAATAAATCCAGTTGACTGTGATTTGATATTATTTGTGCAAACTTAATTTTCTCCCTCGTCTAACAGTGCATTTGCCAAAACTTATAGTAAGGTAAGTGTTTATAAAGAAAAATAGAATAAAATAAAGTAAGGTTTTGTTTTAATTAAAATGATTTCTTATTTAAAAACAAGGTTAAGTAATGCAAGTGCTTATAAAAAACAAAGAGTAAAAACTAATTATTTCCTCAACTCACCGATTTGTAAGGTTAGAATTTAAAAATTTTTAAAAAACTCAAAACTTCTGAAATGAAATTTTATCCACCACTTACTTTATAAAACTTCCATTTACCTCCAAAAACCTACTACCAAACATAATGTAAATGATAAAATCAACTCAACATATGCATGAACCAGAGGATCTTCAATAACAAATAGTGCATTTCCTTTTTTTGGAGGGAAAGGAACTTCTTATAAACACTGTTGAGATTTTAAATTTCATCTGATAAAAATATTGCAACCTGCAACTCTTCTTTCCTGCATTAATGATCTCAATACTACACTGCCACCTTCTGCCTGTTGATCTGTTGACTTCATAGTCAATATGAAAATCTCAAACACCAATCTAGTTGCTCTATTATACATTATTTATGGCTGGACAGTTGCTGGTTTACTTAGAAATATGACACACATAATATTTTATGCATGTGTTAGGTTCAAGAATCATCCAGAAACTTTCACCTGTAATATTTACACATAAAAATATGTGTTTAGTTCAAAAGTCGAGGTTGCATCTCTCGTTTGTTTCTCTTGCTTCTAGGCTTCTTCCTTCCCGAAGCAGTAAACAATTTGTGATTATTGTCTGTTAGAAAAGTTGACAGAGTAAACTAACATTATAGCTTAAATTATTGAATCCCTTATATGCTTTCTATTCTTGCTAGCTTGCTTGTCAAACGTGGAATTAATTGTGCTTTTTTGCCTGATCTTAGGCTTGGATCTGTATTATTTTGAAACTAATTTCAGAGTTTAGGCACAGTAGCACATATAAATGCGCAGAATACAGTCGCTGACCTGTTGGATCCTACTAACTTGTGTGCTGTATTGAATTTAGTATGGGCATGTGATCCAGCCTTTTTTTTAACCCTTGAAGAAGATAGTTACTTACCAGTTTGAATCCTATTTAAATAACTCGATTCCCGTTTGCTTCCACCCTCTATTCACTTCTCCATTCATATCTATCCTTGAAATCCATGGAAAAACTAGTCCTTACCTTCCCTGTTCTCTTCTTTGCTATCAACATTGCTCTCAATCCAGTTCTTGCCTCAAACCCCACAGACTTCATCAGAGCTTCATGCAAGGTCACTCGTTATCCTGATCTTTGCCTCGAGTGTCTATCAGGTTATGCTAGTACTATCAAACAAAATGAGCAACACTTAGCTTTGACTGCTCTGTCAGTGAGTCTAGCTAGAGCTAAATCAGCAGCCTCATTTGTTACCACCATGTATAAAGTTAGAGGGATCAAACCTAGAGAGTACCAGGCTGTTAGAGACTGCATTGAGAACATGGATGACAGTGTGGACAGGCTTAGCCAGTCGTTCAAAGAGCTTAGCCAAATGGGCAAAACTGTTGGCGAGGACTTCATTTGGCATATGAGTAACGTGAAGACTTGGGTCAGTGCTGCTCTTACTGATGAAAATACTTGCATGGATGGATTTGCTCGGCGTTCAATGGATGGTAATGTTAAATCTGCCATAAAACGCCGCATTGATGATGTTGCTAAGGTTACTAGCAATGCTCTTGCCTTGGTTAATCGCTTTGGTAGTTCTAGGCACAAACAGCCTTGAGGAGAATTATTTTGACTGAGAAAAATGTCTATGTGATAAATACTATATATAGTTTAAGCATATATATGCAAGGTTTGTCCGTGTTGGTTCTTGATGTATCAAAACAATGTCGTCTTTTCTTTTCTGAAACTTTGTATAATTCCATAAATTCCCAAACTTTAAATTCATAAAATAAACAAATTTTTAAGCATTCATGCATAGAAAATATTTACCACAATACATCCGTTGTGGTACAAAGTATCAATTTGTATATTGATCGACTTCAGTAACATTGGTGAATTGCACAATGGCCAAATGATGCAGTTAATAATAGTGTTTTGTCGAATTGAATTGAATAAATAGCCGAATAAATATAATTAAGTTAAAGGACTTAATTGTGATTTATTTGGTTGAAAGATTAAATTAGAAGCATATTTAGTTTAGGGACTAAAATGCAATTTTGCGTGGAAAAGTACCATTTCACCAAATGGTACCTCCACTTCTATAAATACTTCTCTTCCACCAAATTTTTCCATACTTGAGGAAAGAGAAAAAGTAGAGAACTTTTTCTCACACACAAAACACCAACTTAGTTTCTCTTTCGGGTTCGGTTTCCGGTGTAGGATCGGGTGCGAAACATTGCCCGTATCTCGACGCTCTGCGCATGTGGATACGAGCGTACCCTCAACGAGGTATCGTTCTTCTTCCGCTGTGTTGAACGAAATTCCAGGTGCGTATTCTATTCATTTTATTTACGTGTTTTTATTAATTATTCGTTAATTAATTATCTTATATATATGTTATATGTGCGCGTATATTCTTTCAATTATTATTATCACTATTATTATTATTATTATCATTATTATTCTTATCACTATTATTATTATCACTATTATTATTATTATTATTATCACTATTATTATTATTATTATCACTATTATTACTATTTTATTTTTATTATTATTATCACTATTATTACTATTATTATTATTATTTTATTATTATCGCTATTATTATTATTATTACTACTATTATTATTATTATTATTATTATTATTATCACTATTATTATTATAACTATCACTATTATTATTATTATCACTATTATTATTATTATTATTATTATTATTATTATTGTGTCATCCGAGAATTTATTTTATAGAAATAATTATTAAAATGATGATAAATAAATGTTTATATTTTGATATATGAAGGTTGATTGAACGTTGATATATGGTGTATATGAAATAACTAAGGAAATAGGAGAATGCTGAAAATCAGAGAAGTACGCGCAATGGTAGGAAAGTACGCGCAGTGGGCACGACCACGCTTACTTTGCCAACTACCACCCGTTCTCTACTGTTTTCTGAAAAAATATAAAGCTTGAACGTATCAACCGACATTCAAGAACCTTCAATCAAATTGTAGAGAAATACATCAGGGGAGAGTTGAGAAAGTGAGCAAAGGTCTTGTTCTTGAGGTAGGAAGTGAATTTCCAAGAAGAAACACAAATCCTTGCAAGAATCCAAGTCAAGGTAAGGTTGATAGTTTGTTTACTAGAACATATAAGGTTTAATGCTTGAATTCTTATAATTGGATGGATTTTGATTGAATTATTGTTGGAAATTCTTATGTTTAAGTGTGAGAAACTTGAGTATGATGATGGAAATGATTTAGGATATGTGAATTAGTGAAGGGATGGAATTAAGGAAGACTAGGTTTATTAAGGAAAGTTTTGAGAATGGATGACATAAGGTTTATAAATGATTCTTTGATGATTCTAATTAAAGAACCAATGTGATAATGGTTAGTTAATGAATTGTATATGATTAATTTCGTAAAGAAGGATCTGTACGACGTTTGAGGAGGAATTGATTTGGTGTTGAAATTGTTGATTTTGCTGTATTCGGAGGTAAGTGTTCTACGCTTACGTGTATGTGTTCTTACGCTTACTAAATTGATTCGTAAAATAATTTATATGTAAGAAGGTAGCTTTTCTTTAGGCTTATATAGTTGGCCTATAATGTTGTGATTGAGATTGCTAGATATAGATGACTCATATGGAAAATGAGATGTGTTGGTTGACTTAGAGTTGATTTCATCTATTCTAGTAGATTGAATATGAATACATGATGTTGATTCAAAGTGAAAGAATAACATAAGGCTTGAATTGGTTTTCTTGTCTTGTTGATTAATGATATGAATAAAAATGATATGTTTATGGCTATATGTCCTAGTTTACATATGATTGATAAATATATGCCTTGGTGGATAAATGGTTGATTTAGGAATGACTTAAGGTTGAATGTGAGTAAACATGTGTTTGTTTACATGGATATATTATTGACAATTGGTTGATTGGTTATGGATATCTTATACCTGTGTGGTATGTTCTTTGTTGAGAATTCTTGATATGTTTTCTTTGTTCTATTGCTGTATGTTAGAATGGTATAATGGAAAGCATGGTACATATGATTCAGTATGGTATTTGACATGCTCTGTGTGAGCTATGTTGTGTGCTGATACGAATGCCATTCCTATGTTGTGTGCTGATACAAATGTCATTCCTATGCTATGTGCTGATACAGATGTCATTCTTATGTTGTGTGCTGATATGATACAAATGGAATTCATACATTCACATATTGCATAAGTATTTGTGTGACATGAGCCTGTGTGGCTATATTTTTGTGTGGATTGTCCTGTGTGGATAAGGACTTGCTGTGTGCTGTCCTGGACTTGTTGTGTGCTATCCGTATTTACGAGCTATATGCTCAGAGCTGTGTGCTCAGGCTGTGTGCCATTCCTCTGTTGTGTGCTATGGTGGACAAAAACCCGGGGTCATCCTGTGTGGAATTGCATTAACATTGTCATATCATACATTTATATCGTATATGTATAATGTTATGAAATCTATGTGATTTGGATTGTTGTGTGCGAGATTAATGAGCTCCTGCGTGGACGATAGATATCTGTGTGATATAGAACCTGTGTGGTTCGTGATTGTTGTGTGTCATCCTGTGTGGATGATTGTATGATCTGTGTGATCAATCCTGTGTGGATAAGTAAGTTGTGTGCTATCGTGACGTTTTATGTGAACAAGTTAATTTATATATGAGATTGAATTGATATGTAGATAGCTTAATGTTATATGCTTTATGCTTTACATATCAATATTTGTTTCTGATGTTGTGTGCTGAATTGAGTGTATATAACCTGTGTGGTTAGAAAATCTGTGTGATTTGAATGATTGTGATTTGTAATGTCATAATCTGGTGCCATAAGGAGAAAGAAGTTAGGCACGTCCTCGTGCTAATCTGTATTTTTCCCCTACACATCATTTTATCTAAATGAAGCTAAGAATACTTACTGAGTATGTTTCATACTCACCCCCCATGTTTGTTTAAATGATGTGCAGATCGTAGGTAGCTGTTTTTTACAGAAACAATGGTGATCAGAGTTCAGTTGCTACTTACGTCTGAGGTCTAGCTCCGGAGTTCATTTTTTATTTTTGCTTTGTACATATGTTGTGCAGATATGTATATACACGCAAAACTTGTGTTTGAATATTTTTTAAACAATTAGCTTCCGCTGGTGTTTTATTTTAAAAATTAAACAGGTTGGGCCGAGGTTTTGTATAAATAGCGTGTATATATTTTCTCTCTCCTCATTTTAAAGAACTAATTTTTATATCATTTCTTAAATTATGTTGTTTAATAGGGAAAAAGGATTTTAAATTTGAGTTCCACAATTATTATTATTATCACTATTATTATTATCACTATTATTATTATTACTATTATGACTATTATTACTACTATTATCACTTTTATATTATTATTATTATTATTGTTATTATTACTATTATCACTATTATTATTATTATTATTATTATCACTATTATTATTATGATTATTATTATCATTATTTTATTATTATTATTATTATCACTATTATTACTATTATTATTATCATTATTATTATTATTATTATTATCATTATTATCACTATTATTATTATTATTATCAATATTATTATTATTATTATCACTATTATTATTATTACTATTATTATTATTATTATTATTATTATTATTATTATCACTATCATTATTATTGTTGTTATTATTATGATCACTATTATTATTATTATTATTATTATTATCACTTATCACTATTATTATTATTATGATTATCATTATTATTATTATTATTGTTATTGTTGTTATTATTTTTTAAAAAATTTTTATTGCATATTTCATATATTTATATTTAATATTTTTCACTATGTTGTATTTTATATTTATAATTAATTTTCTTGATGATATATTTTATTATTAAAAAGTAAACATAAAAATTAACTAATAATAATTACAATTACAAATTAATATTAATATAAATTTAATTATAATTTTATATAATTAAAAGTTTAAATAATAATAAAATATATTAAAATATTTTGATCCCAAATTTAGAATCATGAATAGTATGATCCCAAAGTTAGGATCACAATATTCATGTGTTGCTCAAATTTATTTTTTTTTATTTTCATTTCATTCAGTTTCTAACACGAAAGAATAAACTCAAACGTCAATAAAAGGCAAAATGAATGCGAGTACGAATTTGAAAAAAGGGACATATATGGGTATGTCAAAATATACAAGGGACCAATATGGTTTGGAAGGCGCCTACATGGCAGGTGAAACAAAGATTTAAAGTATATATGACATGCTCGATAAAATTATAATATATCATATTTGTTCATTGAGAACACAAAAGGAGTTAAGTGGATCCCTCGACTTTACAACGATAATCCCAAATGTCTTAGAATCGTAGACTCGATAGTCCACGTGGTAGCCTCTATAATATATTCACAACAACATACATATAAATGTAGTGAGTATTAAACAAAATAAGTATGTCTCTTACAACACTTACCTAACTCTATAAAGTCTAATGTCATTCGTTCATTCATCATACACAATCATTTAAATCAGGTTTTTGTCCATTATTCCTATGAATTTCATTAAAGAGACTCTCCATCTAGCAGATCTATTGTCAGTAGGAAGGAGTAACAGACATTAATATTGATAGTAACGTACGCTAATGGGAAAAATCTCAGGTTAACGTACATTATTCTTAAGGTCAATGTACATTAATCCTAGCATAAACTCATCACACACACCATACAACATTTAAAACACATTAGAGGGATTGTAGAACCCCACTAAGCTGACTAAAGTACGGTATAACCCAAGTAACGTATGTTGGTTAACACATTTCCAATGCATACACACACATACTCCACATCCCAAAATAAAGAAAATCACTCTTAAGGAAAAATCAATCATTTCCATTACAATTCTCATTTCATTTGCTAGCAATCACATTTAAAATTTATCATGCATGCAATTTTCATCACAGTCATCCATTGCTCACAACACATAAAGTAACTCAATGAATGCTTTATGTGATATTCCAACACCATGCTCTATTCTTCTTTTCATTTTTGTTATCATTTATTTGATTGATCAACTGAATGCTGATGTTCACTAAACACTCACGGTCTAACATGACACTCTCATCCCAATTGCTCACTAAACACTCAACGTTTAACACTTGAGGTTTTAATTAGGTTAACTGAATACTCAAGGTCTGACCTCTATACATTTCTTGCATATGCTCACTGAATACTTGAAGGTCTAGTATTGCAATTATCATTAGACCCGCCAGACATTCAAGGTTTGGCCTTGCCCGCCAAACAATCAAGGTCAGGCTTTATTATCCATTTAAATTATAACAGAATGCCGATACTCACTGAGCACTTAAGGTCTAGCATGACACTCTCATCCCAATTCCTAACTGAATGATTAAGGTCAAACACTTGAAATTTTTATTAGGTACATCAAATACTCGAGGTCTGAGCTTTATTTATTTATTGCATATGCTCAACAAATATTCAAGGTCTAGCATTGCAATTATCATTAAGCCCATCGAACATTCAAGGTTGGGTGTATTATTTACCAATATAATGCTCATCGAATACTTAAGGTCTAGTACTATGTGGTTCATCAATCTCACATCATTATCCCATCTGCACTAAATACATGCATGTCAAATCATCATATTCAACACGCAAGTCACAGAATGAATCCATAATCAACATCCATAATATTGAACTCATATAATTCACACCATTAAATCATTTCCACACAAGATAATCTCACACTTAAATGATAATCAAAATCTCATTAAACATCATACTATGATTGTAACGCCCTGGAAAAAATTAATGTGAAATGAATATATATAGATGAATAAACTAGATAAATTAATCAATTTGGACAATGATAAAGATAAGGGAGGTTAGGAAAGAATTCGAGCGTGAAAGAGACTTTTAAAGAAGCAAAATATAGCAGGTGTAGCCTAGATTAACGTATGGTATTGGACAAATAACAAACATTATTCTTAAAATAACGTACGCTATTCTTAAAATAACGTATGTTAATACTCACCATAACATACGTTACTAAGCCAAGTAACGTACGTTACTTGTACAGTTAACGTATGTTATCAGAACTGTGGATGTGTCATTGAAAAGGGAGGAATGGGGAAACCAAGGGAAAACACCCCCTTTCTCAACCAAACCACTTTTTAACCCCAAAACACTTCCCACCAAGCCCCACAATCTTATTTCCATCCAAATCCTACATCAATTCCACCTCCATATACAAAATTCATCCCTCTCCACTGAATCGGCCGCACCTAAGGTTAAGGAAAAGACAGTAAACCAAGGTAATGTGTAAACTCTACAAGGGTAGTTGGGGGAAATTTAAGAGTGGAATGAAGCTAATTTAGATTTATTAAGGTAGCGAAATATCATATTCGATTGGGGGCATGAATTTAGGGTTTGTAAGGAAGTTAAGTGAGGGAAAGGGGAACTTAGGGTTAGAAATATTTAGGAAAAGAGTGATAAAACATCATATACTTATTACATTACTAATCATATAATTAACCAATATAAATAGTATATTTTAAAAACTTTTTCTTTTTATCATTGTATATTCTTACTCTTATCTGTTAAATGAATATCATAGGTTGATTGAACAATGAAATGGTAACTTAATTGAGCAGTACGGGCAGAACAGTGCATAAGCACGGTT
>CANYCX012658801.1:0-10751 GCA_948193385.1 Breynia disticha f. nivosa
AACAAGATGTTGATCGATCAACTGAGTTGATCGACCAAAATTTGGTTAATCGATCAACTCAGTTAATCGACTAAAAATGGGTTTATCGATCAACATTTATATGTGCAGTGTTTGTTCATATTTTACGAAGTAAATTTCTTCCTAAAACAGGTCAAAATTTAGACACATTTTGTTCCACAAATAAGTATAATTTTGACACTCTTATGTTCCATAAACATGTGTAAAAATTTTAGGATAATTACGAATGAAAGTGGACAACATGCTCATTAATAAAAAGTCTAGAATCTCAGAATCTCATGGTCACCACTTATAGATTAACCTCATTCGAATAGATTCTCTGCTTGCTTTCTCGCTGATTGAATGGATACAGGATTAGAAAGAAATGGGTCTATCATTCATTACTGAAAACAACAATGGCTCCTTCATTTCTGGCAACAACAATACCTCCATCATTTCTGACAACAACAATGGCACTGTGAGTTCATTAATGACAACAGCAATGGCTCTACTAATTCATTAATGAAAACAGAAATAGCTCCATCATTTTAGCAATGGAAACAACACTAGAATAATAATGGTGCAAGAGGAAGTGGTCGAGTATCTTCTCTGGTATGATCTTTTACAGATTGACAGGAGCACTGAAATGAAGTTAATGGAACAGCTATTGTGAAAGTGGAAGTTGAGCATCTTTAGATTTAAGAATTGCAGAATGATTTTTGTGATGCCTATAAATAGAGGTCCAGAAGAAGAAAGAAGCTAAGACACTAAACTACAAAAGAACACAACTCTTCTCTGCAAACAAAGCTCATATATTTGTACTGTTGTATTTCTCTTAAATTTGTTAGGTAGAATTTTAGCTGTAAATCAAGTTGAGTGTTAGGTAGAACTTGAGCCGTAAATCAAGTTAAGTATTATAAGGTTGCTTGAGCCGAAAATCAAGTGTGTGAGAAAATCCTGTGAGGTAATAGGAAGTGTTTGCCAAAATCCTAAGTGAGGAACTTAGGTAGTGGAGTAGGTGTTTGATCCGAACCACTCTATATCGTTTGTCATTTTATTTCTATTTTCTGCAAAAAATTCTCAAACCTCATTAGCTCTATTCAACCCCCCCTTCTAGAGCTAATCTCAGTCCTACATATGCCTATTAGTTTAATGTTGACATTTAATTGACATTGATAACATGTGACTTGATATGGCATATTAAGTATGGGACTTGCTTGTTTTAAGCATACATATGAGATTATCTTGTGGCATGTTGAATATATAATCATTCATTGTGTTGCATGATTTGTGTGACACTGAGCTTCAGAGATTCTAGCGTGTGACGCGCACCTGTCAGTTGAGAGATTCCTGACATGTCGGTTGAGAGATTCCCGACGATTCTATGATTATTCACGATGCCGAGTGAGACGCTCGATGCCACGTGAGACTCGTGATGCTGTGTGAGACTCGCGATGTCGGTGAGACGCCGATGGATGTAAGCCCCGGGCATTCACATATGTGTGTGCATGATATTTGCATACATGAGATATTTGACATTCATTATACCATGTTTTACTGCTGATTGAGATGAATGTTGTGAGATATATATTGAGATTGTATATATAAGATATATGGTATGTTTTGGTACTTGATGTATGCAAACAAGTGTGATTTTGTGTTTCATGTGTTAAACACTGTTGATATGGTACTTGTATGTGATGGGTAGTGTTCTACCTATTTGTTTAACTTTTTTACTGTAAAATTGAGAAAATATAATGAAATGTACCAAAACAGTAGCTCAGCACGACCACGTGCTGACCAGCATGCCTCGTGCTGCTGGGCCATTCTGGGATTGCTTGTGAGCACGCCCTCGTGCTCTAAGGTAGCACGATCGTGTTACCTGGGTTTGTGTTTAATAAACACAGCTCGTGTTTGTTTGGACATGATGTGTCAACTGGGAAAGCTGTTGAGCACGCACTCGTGTTCATCTAGCATGACCTCGTGTTGTTCCCCTGAACTTCAATTATTCAATATTCTGATTTCCACATACATAGTATTTGTCAATACTCACCTGTTTGAATGTTGAATTGTGGTGCAGATCGTAGATAGCTACTTTTGGTCTCGCGAGCTGTTGATTAGAGGCATATCGAGATTTTGTACGAGGTTCAGCTCCAGTGTTTTCTTCAACTTTTATTTTGTACAGACTTGTACATATATGTACATATGGTGTTTTGCTTCCGCTGGTGTGTATGTGTTTTGTATAAATGATTTTGGGCCCAAGATCGGGGTATATTCATATATGAGATTTTACCTATATTAAAGTTTGAATTTATCTTATTTCTTTTATTATTTAAATGGGGCAAAAATTTGGGGATATTTGTGTTTTAAATTTTAGCTCCACAGATCTAGCTACTACTATTCTTCTTGAAAATCTATTTAGGTAACAACTCTTTTTAATTTTAATTCATGTTAAGAAATATCTCAGAAATGAAAAAGATTATGGATTTATACTATAACATCCTCGTCCCGAGAACACATAATTAATGTAATAAGTAAAATGTTTAATAAAAATAAGAACTTAGGTGATAACATGACAAAAATAAATTAATAGAAACAAATTTAAGGAAGGTTGAAAGAATGTTGATGGAAGGTTGACGTTAAGTAAACAATGAATTAAAGGAAGCATAAAAACAAAAAAGTACATGTGATGGAGGATGGAAAAACATGTGGTGGGAACATCCACGCGTAATTCACATCCCACCTAGTGCAGTTGGCTGTTTTTGGTGAAAAACTATAAGTTCATTCACACGAGAAATAATCGGAAAGAGCCAGCAAAGCAAAGAAGAAAGAGAGAAAGGAGACGCAGAGAGAGAAAGGCTTTAGATAGAGATTAAGTGAGAAAGTAAGGGATTAAGAAAGGAAACGGATTCAAGTTATCGAATCATTCATAATCTCGAGTCGGGAACCCATCGATATAGTTGAGTCAGGTAAAATTCAAAGTTAATAGTAAATTTTCACAAGTTATGTTATTGAAAGGATTATTGAAATGATTATAGAATTGATTTAGAATTGATTGAAATTGAGTAATTAACGATGAAAGAAAATCTAGGAATTATTAGAGTTAGGATTAGGGTTTTGCAAATTTGAAAAGTAAACCTAAAGGAATCATTAGGGCATGCATTATAAGTTTTGTGATATTGAATTTTATAGAAAGATTGGTATATGTTATTATTGGACGACAGAATAGGCGAGCTGGACAGGATACCAGTACACGTCAGTCCGAGTATTTCAGTTGACAGGTGAGTAATCTACCCACTTTAAATACCAGTTATATAATTTATTGTTATGATGATTATGTGAGAATGTATAAGATATATATGTAAATAGATAAATATGAAAGTATATGACTAGAATTGAATAGCATATGAATGTGGAAATGAAACGTAAAATATAAAAATGGATAGTGAACAGGTAAGTGAATGTTGTATATGTTTGATTTACATATATGTGTGATATACATGTAATGGTTATAGATTCACAGTTTCGGTTGTACAGGATATTATTAGCACTGACCACAACTTCGGTTGTATAAGATCACAGCATTGGCTAAAAAGATTCACGGCTTAGACTGTACAGGATTACAAGGTCTTATATGAACGATATCATTATAACTATGACTATGGTTGTTAATGGGATAATTGAAAGTAATAAGAAAATGTTATGATATATTGAATTACATATGATCATTGATTTAAAAATTATTCACTGAGCCTGCAACTCACGCAACTGCGATTTTTGTCTTAGGATCCAGTAGTGAGCTGAGATAGATGTATAGACTTGACAGGTGGGCCGAATGCTACTCCCGAATCATTTTATCTCTCCTCATCAGAGCTGGGCCTAGGATTTTGAGTGTTGTTGCATGTTTTGCTTGTTCATATGACATCTTTACTTGAAAAATTTCTACGAATGTTTGATGGTTGAGATTGATGATATATATATATATGTATGTATGTATGTATATATGAGTTTGTTATTATTTGAGATATATCTAACTGTGGAGGTGTATGTTTCTAAATAAATTGATGAATGTCTGAGAATCATTTAGATTGTGTTACATGTGTATAAGATGGAATTATGAGATATCCAAGTAATATCCGTTATATAGCAGTTCTACATAAAGTATGAACTTGCATAATAAAGAATGAAAGGGCATATTAGCTTAACACAAAGCTGAATCCATGGATGTGTTAACTAATACGATCAATATTCTAATTATATAACAAAATAATTCTACATTGGATATCCAACTTATTTGTATGTATAACTAATAAGATTATGAAAAAAACTAATAGTAGTGAATGAGAATAAAATAGATACGTATGATGGAAAAAATTTTAAAGTATATGGTTTTACGTACAAATACGATTATTTAGTATGTGTTTACATGGTAATAAGAAAAAGATGTTTTACATTATGAAGTCGAGATAACTCTGATGGCAACAGAATTTGATAGGCAAGTGGCTCAACTCGCTCTAAAATCTCGATGGACCCACGTACCTTGGACTCAACTTGCCTCTTTGTCCAAATCTAATTACGCCTCTCCACGATGAAACCTTGAGGAACACTCTATCCTCAACCTCATACTCCATCCCTCGATGGTGCCGGTCAAAATAACTCTTCTGGTAATCTTAAGCTTCTTGCATACACCTTTTACGTCATTAACTTTCTTGAGGATCTACTGGACTAGCTTGGGTCCCTCAATCTGTCTCAAACCTTCCACATACCAATAAGCAGGACTCCGGCATCATCTCCCATATAGAGCCTCATACGGTGCCATCCTAATACTGGAGTGGAAAATGTTATTGTAGGCAAACTCAATCAACGACAAATGGGTATCCCAGTTACCCCCAAAATTCAGCACACACACTCTCATCATATCCTCAATCATCAGTATGGTCCTCTCAGACTAACCATCAGTCAGAGGGTGGAATGCGGTGCTAAACTGCAACTTAGTACCCATGCATCCTGTAATCTTCTCCAAAACTTTGAGGTGAACCTCAGATCGCAGTCTGATACGATCGACAGAGGTACCCCATGAAGCCTCACAATCTCTGACACATATAAGCCTGCAAGATTATCTAAGTTGTCATCCTGTCTGAATGCCAGAAAATGCGTCGACTTAATGAGCTGGTCTACTATCACCCATATGACATCATGCTGCGTGAAAGTCCTCGGCAACCCTACTATGAAATCCATCGCAATCTTCTCCCACTTCCACTCTAGTATCTCAAAAGACCTCAATTTCATTGTTGAAGGTTGATGCTCTGCCTTGATTTGCTGGCAAGTCAAACACCGAGCTACAAACTCTACGATCTCTTGCTTCATATTAACCCACCAGTACATATCTCTCATATCTCGATACAACTTGGTACTACCAGGATGTATCGAGTATGGTGAAGAGTGGGCCTCCTCCATTAGTCACTCCTTAATCTCTGCTATGTATAAAAAGCACAGACGACCCGCATAGCATAAAACCCCATCATCGTCCAACCAATGCGGTGTAGTCGACTTCCCCTTTCCATTTTGTTTTTAACTTTCATTAAATACTCATGTTCTTTTTGCCTCTTTGCTATCAATTCCCGCATCTATGGTCTAACCCGTAAGTTAGCCAACATTTCTCCTTTAATCATGTCAAGCTGTACTAGTAATTCTCGTAATGCAAACAAAGATTCCACTTTATAAGTCATTGTATGCTCGTCCTCTCTGCCCTTTCCACTTAAGGCATCGGTGACCACATTTGCCTTACCCAGATGGTATTTAATGGTGTAGTCATAATCTTTTAGAACCTCAATCCATCTCCACTGCCTCAGGTTTAATTCTTTCTGAGTAGTAATGTATTTTAGGCTCTTGTGATGGTGAAAATATGGAATGTTTCACCGTACAAGTAATGCCTCCACACTTTTTAAGGCGTGAATAATTGCGGCCAACTCCAAATCATGGGTCGGATAATTCACCTCCTGCTGTCTCAATTTTCGTGAGGTGCAGGTAATTACCCTGCCATTCTGCATAAGTACACCTTCTAGTCCTGCTTTAGAAGCGTCGGTATAAACCACAAATTTGCCTCTATATGTCAGCAATACAAGCAATGGAGCTTCTGCTAACTGCTTCTTAGCTCTTGAAAACTTCCTTCACAACTTTTATTCCAAATGAACGGGGTGTTCTTCGTTAGAAGGTTAGTCATTAATCTCACCAACTTAGAGAAATCTTCTATGAATCTCTGATAATACCATGCCAAACCCAAGAAACTATGTACCTCAGTCACATTCCTCAGAATCACCAACTCTTGAACCGCTTTGATCTTGCTTGGGTCCGGCATCACACCTCGGCTGAATCACATGGCCAAGAAACACCACTTCCTTCATCCAAAATTCACACTTATCGAACTTTGTGTATAACTATTTCTCCTTTAGTATCTTCAGTACCTCCCGAAGATGCCCCTCGTGCTCCATTCTATCCTTAGAATACACCAATACATCATCAATAAAAACCACCACAAATCTATCCATGTGCAGTTGGAAAATCTTGTTCATCAGAGCCATAAAGGTTGTTGGCACGTTAGTCAACCCGAACGACATCACTGTGAACTCGAAGTGATCGTATTGAGTCCTAAACACGGTTTTAGGAATGGAGCTCTCCTCCACACGCAACTGCCAATAATTCGATCTCAAGATGATCTTAGAAAATATTGTGGCTCCCCTCAACTGGTCTATCAAATCATCTATCCTCGGCAGTGGGTACTTGTTCTTTACGGTTAGCTTGTTCAGCTGCCGATAATCTATGTAGATTCTCATACTCCCATCTTTCTTCTTTACAAAGAGCACCGCCCAAGGCGATACACTCAACAGGATAAAACCCTTCTCCAGAAGCTCTTCCAGCTGCTTCTTCAGGTCTTGCAATCCCACTGCTGCCATTCTATATAGCGCTATTGATACTGGCGTTGCTCCTGGTGCTATCTCAATTTTGAAATCAACTTCTCTCGGAGGTGGTAATCCTGGCGACTCATCCGAGAATTCCTCCAGATACTCCCTCACTATCTCCACTTCTCTGACCTGTCGTTTCATCTTACTGACATCAGTCACACAAGCCAAATAGGCGTCGCATCCATCTTTGATTAGTCTCGCAGCCATTGCTGCCGATACTAAGTAGGAAGAAATAACCTTTCGCTCCCCCACTAACAACACTCTCCTCTTACCATCAACTTCTACCGCGACTTCCTTCGCATAGCAATCTACTACAGCCCTATTTCTGGATAGTCAGTCCTTGCCTAATATCACTTCAAAATCTGCCATCTTTAACACCTTCAAGTCAACCACATAATTCAGCTTACCAATTTTCAACTCACAATTCTGCAATACATCTTTCACCATAAGTATGCCACTAGTTGGCATGGATACAACTATCACATATCCTGATGAGTCTACACTGCCCCCAATCTACCCTACCCCCAATCTACCCTACCAATGCCTCACTCCCATTGAGTCTACACTAAAGTAGCTTATGCAGATATTTAAATCATACCAATAATAATGTCGGGATTGGCTGCTACCTCATCTTATGTCATAGCATAGACACATGTCTGAGGTGGGGCAGCAGACTGAGAAACTCCTCCGCCTCTCGAGGTGGTGCCGTAGCCATTCCACCTCTCTCTAGGCCTCTGCTGGTAGTAGTGGCTACTCGATTGTCTTCAATACTGCTCTGATTGG
This sequence comes from Breynia disticha f. nivosa, assembly GCA_948193385.1. Taxonomy (NCBI): domain Eukaryota; kingdom Viridiplantae; phylum Streptophyta; class Magnoliopsida; order Malpighiales; family Phyllanthaceae; genus Breynia; species Breynia disticha. The sequence continues at coordinate 7,743 of CANYCX012658801.1, forward strand.
AGGTGGCCTGCCTCTCATCTGCTTACCTCTAGAAATAGTGTCGGATGACATGGCCAGGCTTATTGCAGTGGTAGCACAAGTCTCTGGTGTCTGCACCTGCATGTGCTGTAGAGCTCTGAAGTCCAGAGGTAGGGGATCTAAAAGAATGCCCTCCCTTACTACCAGAACTCGCTCTCCCTGGCTATCGCCTCTACTCCCACTCTTGGGTGGCCTGAACTCTGATCTCTTATGGCCTTCAACAGAACTGGATCCACCTGAGATCTTTTACTTCTTCCCCTCACGTCAGCCCTCCTCGGCCAACAACTCTTCTGTCCTCAAAGAAGTCTCCAAGAGCATCTGGTAAGTGGGCTGCTTCATCACAATACAGGTGCGGATATTGAACCACAAACCTCTCTCAAACCCATACCTCTTCTGCTGGTCGGTCGCTACCACCTCAGGAGCAAAGTGAGAAAGCTTGGTAAACTAAGCTTCATACTCAGTGATCGTCAATTCCTTCTGCTTAAGTTCTAGGAATTCTACCTTCTTCCTGATGCGATAGAGAAGAGTGTATTTGTCGGCGAACTCCGTCTGGAAATCTCCCCAAGTAAAGGTAGGAGGATCATTTTGACTCCTAGGGACCGCTTCCCCCTAGTCCCAAGCTCCCTTCTCTAACAGCTAGTGTACCTTAGCTTCTGCTCCGGTGTGCATTTCATCCTATTGAGAATTCTCTCAATTTGGCAGAGCCAGTCCTCTGCCTCAGTCAGGTCAATAGTACACTCAAATGATTTCGCTCCCTGCTTGCACACTTTTGCAAAATTTTGATATATATTAAGGCCCTCGCCTCAGTGGGCTCGTTTCCTACCAATCAACTGTTGTGTATATTCCCAGAATTGTGCCTGGGCAGGATCTACAGGTAGCACCTTGTTCAGGCGGTGCTCTGTATCTGGTCGTTCATTCTTGCCCCTGTATAGACTTTTGGGATTCGGCAATCTCGTGAGATCCATTGTCGATTGGCTCCATCCTAAAGACATCAAAGTTCCAAAAACCTATAGTTTCCTATGTGAATAAATGCAAATGAAAAAAAATTTTGGCACAGTCCGTAGGGAATCTAATCCCTGCTCTGATACCACTAAATGTCGCGCCCAAATTTGCAAAGTTCATTTTCAAAAAAATACATAGTTTTATGACCCCTTTTTTTAATAGTTTGTCAAAGAGAATAAATAAATACGACATTCATGCATTCATTAAACCTAGGCCAATGCTAGCCAAATACAACCAAGATATAATATGCAGAATCTATGGTTTGTAGGTTTAAAACAATGCATGAGTACCCTTATACTTTCATGCGTATAGATAAACAAAATACAAAAGTGTGAAACTCAAATGCACTAGGAGCCTGGACCTCGTCACAAATATCGCACAGCTCACACCCCAAAAATGTAATCCTAAACCGTACTACTGTCGCTCTGCACATTCACCACAAAACACATAGCATCGTGAGTAACTAACTACCAAGTAAGTACATCTACATCACATACCAAGGTAGCTAATGCATAAGTACTTCGTTGGTAAAGTGTGTTCGATGTTCTAGTTCTTTATGAATCTAGGGAATCATCCTAGGTGACTTAATTCAATATGTCTTAGTACATTATTGAGAATAGGTAGTCGCCTAGCACAACTAAAACCGTCCTCTTATAGTATATTAATTGAGGGAAAAGCCCTAAGCCATAACTGTACTTTTCTATCATAGGTTAGGTCATTTAACAATTCTTTCTTGTTCCTAAGAACTTCCTGTTTTACATTGTTTATTCAAAGGGAACGATTTTGGAAAAAGTTTAGATAAATCGTTCTCCAGCCAGTTCGGTCCTTCCTAACAACTTCTGGAACTGAAACGGTTTGGGAAATGTTTCTCCAAATTCGTTCCCTAATCGGTTTTGTCATTCACAATTTTCTCTGGAATAGGAACTGTTTTGAAAACGGTTTGTATAACTCGTTCCCCAATCTGTTCCATCCTTCATAAAATCCTCTGGAAGTGAAACGATTTCTAGAATAGTTTATGTAACCCATTTCGTAAACCGTTCCCTCCTTCACAAACTCCTCTGGAAGTGAAATGGCTTGGGAAATATTTTACATAATCCGTTTCCCAACCTGTTCTGACCTGTAGATTTTCAGAACATAACCATATACAGCATATACTCTTCACACAAATCATTCATATCATCCATACCTCATTCCCAAACCATTCAAACATCAAATAACCTTCTTCTAAACAACGTATAAGCAACATATATATAACATTTTACAACCATTTTGCACGTGGCACACTTAATCCCAATCATGTCATCAAATCATCACACAAGTATCAACATCTTTACACTCATATCACATAATTCATTTTCAATGCCATGAATGCCGAATGCACATGCTTACGCAAATCACACACAAAATGTCCCAGGTTTCAACTCAACAAATTTTGGCCAGAGAACTCTCGCTCTCTATTTTTTTTCTTGAGAGATCTCTCTCTCCTTAATAATGGGAAACTCCCCCTTTTATCATTTCATAGAGCTCTCGCTCTTCTTCATTTTGGGCAACTCCCTTTTTTGTTAATGTAAGCCCTAGCCCAATAAATTGTTTGTAACTTTTATTATTTGATTAATAAAATTATGAGGCATTATTTTATAATATCATGTATTGACCTGTGGTATGTGTTTGATAAAATATCCAAGAATGTTAACTAAGCACTTGAGGTATCAAGGTTGAGGACCTTGATAGTATAACCTGGAAGTTTTTTAGATTAACTTTCTAAGTGTCCCTAGTCACTTGTTTTTATGGGAATAGAAATGAATTAAGACTAGTATGTACTTTATAGATGATCATGTTCTATGGGTCATAGATATTTGGGATATCTAACAAAGTGCATAGGTATAATGTAGAGCATTATACTTGGAGAGCGATCACTATTTGCAATGTCAAATATTATCCTTAGACTGAAAATCACTGTGTCTCTTGTTGTGATTTTTAGTGTACTTT
>CANYCX012658854.1:0-13532 GCA_948193385.1 Breynia disticha f. nivosa
ATCAAAATAATTCTTAACATATTTATCAATTTAGCATAGTATCAAAACAAATATAATTCTTAACATATTTATCAATTTTAGCATATTATCAAATTAGCACATTATCAAAACATATAAATGAATACTTCATTTTATTCAACAATATGATTAATCACAACTCATATAACCTTCATTAACCTAACAAAATTGATCCTCAATAACCATTCACTATGCTAATCGTACACTCAATAGTCACACAACCACATTGCACATTTACAAACCATAATTTACATACCACATATAAATATAATGCATTCGATGTTCAGTATGTAGGGTCCAAGTAACCTCTAGAAAGGGGCGATTGAATAGAGGTTAGAAGAATAGCGGGAATTTTAAACTCTTTGCAACTAAAACGTGAATGAAAGAGTAGAATAAGGAGACACGAGATTTAGAGTGGCTTAGTGAACAACACCTACTCCACTACCTAAGCTCTCACTTAGGATTTTCAATAATCCACTATGTATTTCTTGTTACACTTGATTTCTAGCTCAAGCTACCTTACATTCAATCTGATTTCTGACTCAAATCAAACCACACTCACTAAAATATTTCACTCTAGAAGACTCTTCTAGGTAGAACACAAGAAACACAAAGAACACAAGTAGAAAATGAGAGCAAAAGCTTGAGAGACAAAGATGAATGCTTTAGAATACTTGTGTTAAACTCTCTCTTCTGTCCAAACTTCTATTTATATGTCCCCTTGTGTTTTTTCCCGTTGCGCCTTGTCATGGACCATTTTATGTTGTTTTCTTGAAATCAACTGGTTTATACTTCACTTAAGTATTTAAACATTCCAATCGACTAGTGTAAACATCAGTCGACTAGTTTTGCCTTCCAGTAGCTTCCAGATTCTGAAATCTCAAACTCCAGTCGATTGGTCTCAATTCCAGTCGATTGGTCTGCCCTGCAACATACATTAGTCGACTGACTACTATATAAGTCGACTTACCTCCACATGAGTTCAAATTTCAAATCTCCAAAAAGTAGGTGGTTGATATGTGATGTCACTCTAAAGATTTGTTTTCCTATTTTGGCAGCAGGGGTCAGAACCAGTCGACTGGTTTGGGGTTGTGGTCCCCAAACTAACTTTTGCTAACCTCCTTGTTGTTTTTCCTCTACACCAGTCGACTGGACTCCACATAAGTTGACTAACACAGCGAAAAATCATTTTACTTGAGTGTTTTTAACTTCACTCAAGTCTCTTCTTACTTAGCATTTGTCACCAATATTCAACATCTCAAATTTCACTCTTTACCCTACAAACTACATTTATTAAATTCACAAAGTTTTCAATCATATCAAAACTTAGAGCAAATTTACATTGTTAACCATCATTGATCCAACACAGTAATCATCTACATCATTAACATTATCTCAATAATAATCATCACTTCATAAATCACACAATACCATATCATATATAATCATCATCAATGTGTATGCATCGTGAAAAGCTAATGCAAATCACATAATACAATCTCATATCTATAATCCTCACTGAATTTTTGCTACGCAGTTTTCTCTTCGAGTTTTTGCTTGGTAGTTTTCTCTTCGAGTTTTTGCTCAGTAGTTTTCTCTTTGAGTTTTTGCTCAGTAGTCTTCCCTTCGAGTTTTTGCTCGTTACTTTTCTCTTCAACTTTTTGCTCGGTAATGCAAAATGTATGAATGCCATAGAAATCATACACATGTAAGACGTCAAACACCATCAATATAGTGAAACCCTATGTTATGACCTTTCATCCATATCACTTATCAATTCACATGCCAACATACACAAATGATCTTGATCATGACTTATTTGAACTTGATCTCATCAAATGCCATAATTGTACTTCGTGTCATATATACACACTCTGCATATTAAGCAAATTCATGGAAATCAACACTTCCATTCATAACATGACATTAGTGTGACCTCCCAATATCAGGCTCTTATGCCAACTCTACCATGTATTTATGCAACATGCATGAATATCCACAATGTACATGCTCAATCATGTCATTCTACAAGCCATCGTCTAGCATTTTTAAAACAAATAATGCACTCAATTACCAATGCATTTGTATTCTAATACTTATTCATATAATTTCACCTAAATCATGCAGTCAAGATCGTTTATCACCAATTACACATATCAAGACATTTCACTCGCATTTCAACATCATATTTCAATCCCATTCATCGATCTCACTAACACCACACAATATCATTCTTTCATACATACATTCACATACTCATGCAAAAATAATAAAATGCATCCATTTTATGTAGCCCAAGCAAATCAACATCGATCCACATTATAAGAAATTTTGCACACATCTCAACCTCACCCTTCAATTTTATTTAGTTTAACTCAACACACATTATACCCATTCCTCAACACATTTGCATAACCATACTAAAACCAAGGAAAATACATCCCTTTCATGTGAAAAAAATCAAACAACATCAATCATGCACATTTACGGCATCATAGCACACAACATAAGGTATGGTCATTCTATTCACACATAAGTGCATACATACCATACATCACATTCCATAGTATACAAGTTTCTATTTCATGTTTACATATTTAGTTACACACTTAACCTTGCAAAGACTAAATACAAATAAGTAGGTGAGAGGTATACACTTACCTCTAATCTAAGCGAGCCCCTCTAGTTTTAGCTCTGTTTCCTTTGTAAGATGTGGTTCCTACAATAATTGTTAAAAAAACTCAGATGTAACAATTTTTGAACGAATTTACATCATTCAAAGTTTAATTCCTCCTACCCCTCAATGTTCCCTCTTGTCTAAACCTAATCTTATTTAGGTTATTTTTTATCTTATGATTTTACTTACTTGTTGTGACATTCATCCTAAACAACACCAATTTTTCCTTATTATTCTTAATCCTACCTTAGGAATTGAAATTTACCTCGGTTGCATGTTTTTGTCCAACCTTAAATATGAGCAAAAATCTAAAGAGAAGCAAGGATTCAATGTGTAGTTAAGGAAATTTATGAGTAATACAAAGGAAATGAGGTTTAGGGAACCTTGGGAAAGTGACTTAAGGTTTGGGAGAGTGTTTTGGGGTCATTGGGATGTTTTCTCTCGATTTTGGTTTGTTTTTCACACTTAAATGACGTGTCAAAGGTCCTCATAACGTAGGTTTGAAAGAAAATAACGTATGTTTATCACCATACATTATTTTGGGATTCTGGCCAGAATAACATATGTTATTTATCAATTAACATACGTTATTCCTCGATTATCAAGAATAACGTATGTTATCCTTGAGGTTAACTTACTTTATTTATGCCCAGTCTGCTACATTTTTGTTTTTAACTACCGTCTTGTTGTACCTTGACCCCCTTATGATTCCTAATACCCCTACCATTGTTTTTCCTTGATTTTGACCTATTTTTGGGAATTTAATTTCAGGTGTTACACCATTGGAGTTAAACAAATAGCATGAGTTGGGACACAAATCATGTCCTCGACTGCGTGATAAAACAGGGTGCATCGGATATGACACTGTTGTGTCGAGGGGCATGTTCCGAAGAAAAAGCAAAAATGTGTACAACATAACCCCAAAACTCATTCTCAAGTCTTGGATCAACCAAACCTTTCCCCAAAAATCCAAAACCCTATTCCGCCATAGGCACGCAATTTCTAGCGCGATTTTGGGGTTATATATGACGGTTAGGATTATAAATGTGAGTAAAACTATGATTAAATGGATGAGAAAGGAATGATCTGCTTTGCAAGAAAATAGTAAAGGGAAGTGGTAGAAATGGTGAAAAGTTAAGTTTTTGATGGAAAAGGGTGTAGGAAGAATGAATAGGAAGGGGTTTTCAAGTGGGTTTTATTTGGGAGTAGGAGTTAGTGCTTGCGGGAAATAAAATTAAGAGTATAGTGAGGAATGCAACTAACGTTCATAGGAAATTTGGGAAAAATTGAGGGTTTAAACAAAATGAGTTAATTGAATAATGAGAATGTTATTTATTAACTAAATTTGGAATGCTAAAATGAATTGTATAGGAGGCAAAAATTAAGAATGGAACTAAGTTTGTGCGTAGAACATGCTACTTCATGGATTCGAGATAAGTGCATCGAATTTATAATTACCTTGGTATGTATTGTATTTTTATGGTAATGTGATTGACTAAATACATGAAAATCATACTTTTGAGAATATATGACTTGCATTGTGGTTTATGTGATTAGAGCTAAAATGAGATCGATATGTGTTATGTGAGTGTTTTCAATGGATCGTATGAAAGTGTGAGATGTATGGAGAATTCATATGGCTATTGTGTTGACATTGATATACGGATGAGAATTCTGATTGGATATGTGTGAATGATTTCATGCCATGTCATTAAATATTCATGAGCATTGTGTGTTTCATGTGAGTAATGAAATAATGGGACAAGGACAAACGAGGGGGAGAGCTACCAAAACAAAAAAGGCATAAGCCCAAACGAGAGCGAGATCTCTCAAAATGAAAAAAAGAGGGTAAGCCCAAATGAGAGGGATATCTCTCAAAATGAAAAAAAGGGAGATAAGCTTAAATGAGAGCGAGAGCTCTTCGGTCGTATGAAAAGAAAAGAGAATTGGCTAAGAGTGTGCATTATTGAGTGTGAGAATTAGCATGCATGAAAGCATTATGAGGCATTCTTGCATTGTGTATGTAGGAGATTGTTGATAATGGATTTTCGTTGTTGTCAATTATTGTATTATGTGTTGATGTTGTTTAATGAGATTGTGTAGGAGGAGATTCTTGATGAAGCGTTATGCGTTATGATTCGACGTTACTAGTCAAGATTATGAACGATTGAATTCTGCTTGTACTTATAATTTGTAGCTTGTATATTGTTGTACGTGTGACTTGGGTGAGGAATCCTTAAGAGGATAGGCAAAATGGATGGTAAGTTAGAGTTCAATAGGCCCAACACGGTCGGCATACTAATTGACACTACGTCATACCGGGCTACTGTATGTTCCAGAGTTCTCACACGGCCACCGTAAAACATCCTATACTTATTACGTTACTAATCATATCATTAACTAAATTAAAATCGTATATTTAAAAAAATTTTCTTTTTATCATTTCATAATAAAAACTTTTTCTTTTTATCATTTTATATTCTTACTCTTATCTGCAAAATAAATATCATTGGTTGATTGAACAATGAAATATCAAACTTAATTGAGCAGTATGGGCCAAACAGTGCATGAGCACAGCCCATGTTACCTATAGTTCATATGAGCATGGCACGTGTTGATCAACACTCACATGGGCATGATCTCATGTTGATTTAGCATGACCTTTGTTCATTCAACATGGCCAACGTGTCATTTTAACATGTCCCGTGATGAACTACTGCAACCTATAATCAACCTGTTTATTTCATCTTATACTTATACATTTCTCATACCATATCAATTATATCAATCATCATCAACAATACCACTTCTCACATACATTTAGCATTATTCTTATACTCTATAACTTATACTATCTCAAAAAATAATATCATAACTCATATATATATATATATATATATATATATATATATATATACATACATAGCAATCCATAATCAACCAAACATCAACAACATTTCAACAAAACTCACATCAAATATAACTATATAGAGCAAATCCAAAACACACAATCATGCAAATGTATAACATATCCACTCCTATCTAGTGGCTGGTGATGAGAGAGAAAGTGCGGGAGTAGCATCTGACCCACCTGAACACTCTGAGAAACTAATTCAGCTCACTATCAACTCTTAAAACAAAAAATTGATGTTGCGTGAGTTGCGGGCTTAGTGAATAGTCATTAAACTAATCAATATACCAATTTATCATATATGTTCATTTTTTATATTATCAATCAAATGTAATTTTGTAAATCATCTACAATCAATACACATTTACTATTATCCATTCTATTGATCATATGATGATAAATCTGTATGCTCATCTGGTTATCATACAACGTAATCGTATATAGCATCATAATAATATCCTATCTAACCCCCTCTACAGAAATAATCTCCCTCTAAAATATAATCTCCCTCGACAACATAATCCCCCTCTACAGTATAAACCCCTCTACGAATGATTGATCATATATCACCAAACAACACCTCAGAATATCAATACCATATCATCACAATATCATCACTATATCATCACCAATCATATGATATCATGTAACTCATAAATCATAACATACAATCATGTGTGAATAACGTAACGTGCATGTTTTCCTTTTTGATTTCACATGTACCTGTTCACATTTCAATCATATTTGTGTCCAATTTTATACCAATTTCATATTTTAGCATTTAATTGCAATTGATATATAAACTAAAGCAATCAATCAACTTCGTATGCAAATTTATATATCAATTATAACTTTAAGTGAGTTAGACTACTCACCTGTCAACTGAAACACTTAGACTGACGTGTACTCGTGTCCTGTCTGGCTTGCCTACTTTGTCGTCTTATACTAACATATACAAATCTGGCTATAAAATTAAATTCACAATATATATATCAATATGCATTCTCCTATTCGATCCTATTAACTTCCTTCAACATTAATCGTTAACAATTCTTTGTTTAAAATCTTTTCTTATAACCCTTAAGAATGAAAACTTCATAAATACTTGTTGTTATCTTCATACTTTTATGTTCTAACTATACCAATCAATTCATAACTCGATTTTGAGATTAATTCTGTATATAATACCTATTTTTTGGATCCTTGACTCAACTTCTCTTCGTCTCTAGTGCTACCTTGAATTTCTTTAGGTTTTTCTCTATTTTATGTAATTTTTTCAAGTCAAAATGAAGCTTTTATATTTTGAAAAGTCTCAGCACGATTGAACCCTCTTAGCAAGCCCGATGCAAACTCTTCATTTTCCACATATCACTCAAGTTTTCGATATTCTGGGACACTCAAAACCTTAGCACACCCCGTGCCAAGCATGGCACGATCGTGCCCATCTTTAAAACTACATTTTGATTCATTTTTAGCATGATCGTGCTCTTGATTTTCTAGGCAACAGACTCCATATGTTGACAACACACCCAATGTGTTGTTCAGCCATTTTCTCATCGATTTCATGTCAAAACTTCATTCTGTCTAATCCTTAGTCCGTATAACTCATAACTTAGTCAATAATTCTAATCAACTTACATTTTACCTCATTTCATATTAAATACACTAATTACTATCGAATCATATTAATCACTTTACTTATTTAACTTAATAATAGGATTTAAGGATGAGAATCTTACAAATCTTCCCCTTTAAAGAATTTTTTCATTTCTGTTTTCTATAATTATTTTCTATCTTTATTCTCGTGTTTTTTATATCCTTTTATATGCAAATGTAATTACTTAATCAATATAAGATACCTGTGAATAGTTGTGGATAATCAGGTCTCATCCTATCCTCAGTCTCTCATGTCATTTCTTTTAGATTATTATGTTTACAAAGAACTTTAACCATTGGAATCTATTTGGTTCTTAGCTGTTTTGTTCTACAATCCACAATTTGAATAGGAACTTTAGTATAGGTTAAGTTTTCTAAAATCTGCACCTCTGAGTTTGGTATAACATGGGTAGGATCTGATCTATATCTCCTAAGCATACTCACATGGAAAATATCGTGTATCTGTGTTAACTCTACAGGTAGAACAAGTTTGTAGGCTAAAAGACCAATCTTCTCTATAATCTCATATGGTCCAACGTATCTATGACTCAATTTTCCTTTATTTCCAAATCTCATTACTCCTTTCCAGGATGAGACTTTTAAAAATACCTTGTCTTTGACTTCATATTCCATTTCTCTTTTATACTGATTATAATAACTCTTCTGTGTATCCTGGGTAGCTTTTAACTTACTCTTGATCAGCTTAACTTTTTCGACTGTTTCATGAACAAGTTCAGGTACTTTGAATATTTTTGTCCCTTCTTTGTCCCAGTATATCGAACTTTTACATTTCTGTCCATATAAAGCTTAATATGGTGTCATACCAATGCTACTATGAAATTGATTGTTGTAAGCAAATTCCAACAACGGTATGTACCAATCCTAATAGCCCTAAAACTTCAGAACACAAGATCTCAACATCTCCTTTAGTGTCTGTATAGTCCTCTCTATCTATCCATCAGTCTGAGGACGAAATGTTGTGTTGAAATTCAATTTTGTGCCCAATGCACTCAGTAATGTCTACCAAAATCTGGAAGTAAAGCTAGGATCTCTATAAGATACTATAAAAATAGGATTACCATGTAATCGGACTATCTCTTGTATGTAGAACTCTGCCAACTATTCTAAAGAGGTTTTAATTTTAATCGATAAGAAATGCACAGTTTTGGTTAATCTATCTACAATCACCCAAATTGCATCTTTACGTGACTATGTACGTGGTAATCTTATCAAAAAATCCATAGTTATTCGTTCGCACTTCCAGAATGGTATAAATAATGGCTAAAGTTTTTCTATTGTGCCTGATGTTTAGCCTTTACCTGTTGACATACCAGACATATGGATACGAATTCTGCTACTTCTTTTTTCATGTTGGGCCACCAATAGTGCTATCTTAGAGTATTGTACATTTTTGTCATTCCTAGATGCATAGCATATGGAGCGTTATGTGCTTCATTCAGTATCTCTTGTCTAATCACCTCAATATTAGGTACACATACTCTAGATCCAATCATCAATAATTCATCAACCAACTGAAATGAGGTCTCAATACCCTGATCAATCTGTTCAATCATTCTTATGCACTCTTCATCTTATTTTTATGTTGCTTGTATCTGTCTTAACAACATCAGTCGAACCATTAACGTTGCTCTTAAAACTCCCGATTCAATTAATTCCAACTTTGTATTCAAGCTTTGTAAAGCTATCAAATTGGTCATACGTGTTGATTGTAAGCTAGATATAGCAACACTTGACTTTTTACTAAGTGTTCGCTTTTCAAGGATGATATTCAATTGTACAATCATAGTCTTTCAACAACTCTAACCATCTTCTTTATCGCATGTTATTTCTTTCTGGGTCATCAAGTATTTCAGACTTTTATGATCTGTAAAAATGTAAAATGTCTTTCCATATAGATAATGTCTCCAGATATTTAGAGCAAACACTACTACTGCAAGCTCTAAGTCATGTACTGGATAATTGGTTTCACATGGTTGGAGTTGTCTAGAGGAATATGCTACCACTTTTTCGTTTGCATTAATACGCATCCAAGTCCTTGATATGAAACATCACTGTAAATGATGAATCCTCCTATACTCAAAGGAATCTTAAGGACTGGAGCTGTGGTCAATCAATATTTCAACTCATCAAAATTTTATTGACATTGTTCATTCCACTGGATAGAAACATTCTTTCTCAGTAGTCGTGTCAGCAATGCAGCTATAATCGAGAACCCCTACACAAATCTACGATAGCAACCTGCCATACCCAGGAAAGTACATACCTCCATACCTATCTTAGGAGGTTCCTAATTCACTACTGCTTCAATCTTCTTTGGATCTACCAACATTCCCTGTCCAGATATCACGTGTCCCAAGAAAATTACATGATTCAATCAAAACTCACACTTGATCAGTTTTGCATACATTTGATTTTCTCGTAGTATTTGCAATACTATTTGCAAATGTTTATTGTGTTCTTTGGCCTTCCTCGAATAAATCAGCACATCATCTATAAAGACAATCATAAACTGATTAAAGAAGGACTAGAATATATTGTTCATCAGATTCATAAATATTGCTGGAGCATTAGTTAAACCAAATGGCATACCAAAACGCCTGAAATGACCATATTGGGTATGAAAAGAAGTCTTCGGAATATCTTCCTGCGCTATCTTTAATTGATGACAGCCAGATCTTAGCTCAATCTTTGAAAACACTGTGGCACCTTGCAATTAGTCAAGTAGATCATCTATACAAAGGTAAGGGATATTTTTTTTCATTGTACCTTGATTCAATTTTTTGTAATCTATACACAGTCATAGTGTTCCATCTTTCTTTTTAACAAATAATACAGGTGTTCTCCAAGGTAAAACACTGGTTTGAATGAATTCCTTATAAGGTAATTCTTGTAATTGCTTCATTAATTCTTATAATTCAAACAGTGTCATTCAGTACGACTGTATGAATATGGGTGCCGCACCAGGAATCAACTCAATAGTAAACTCTGTCTCTCTATCAAGAGGTAACCCTGAGAGATCATCTGAAAATACATCAGGAAAGTGATCTACTATTGGTATTCCTTTAACATTTTCATTTGTTGTTGTTCGATCAACTATATGAGCCACGTAAGCTTCACATCCATCTCGGATCAACTTAAAAGTTTGAATAGCTAATACTAGACAACTAGGAACAATCTTTTTGTTTTCACAAAATATAACTTTGTTCTGTTCTTTAGGTTCAATTGTTACTTGTTTGGTATAACAATCCACTTTAGCTCGATGATGAGCTAATCAATCCATACCTAATATCAGGTCAAACTCTGTCAAATCCAATAATATCAAATCAACTATAAATTCTGTATTTTGTATCTGTAATTTACAATTTCTGTATATCGTGTACCCACATCATTTTTCCTAAAGGAGTATGGACTCCTAAGCTCTGGGTCAATGTCTTATGTTTAAATTTTATTACATGTATTATTCTGGGAGTAATAAATGAATGTGTAGAACTAGGATCTATCAATACATAAGCAGAAACACCAAATAAATGTAACTCACCTATTATAACCTCATGGGCATCTGTTGCCTCCTGTCAAGACATAGCAAAAACTTTAGCATATCCCTGAGTCTGAGTAATAGAGGCTCCTATGCCACAGTTAGATATTGAAGTAAAAGCAACTCCTCTACCTCATCCTCAAGAAACACAAGTCGTAATAATCAGATCACTACTTGGACAATTGACTGTTTCTGAGAGAAATCTCTCGCTATATCTCCTCTAACTCCTCTCTCAGGGTAAACTCTCGTAAAATGTCCCTGCTGACCACACACATAACAACCTCTTGTCAACGTTCTACACTCGCCTAAATGAAGTCTCACAATGTGGGCAAGGAATTCTAGCAGGTCCTGCCACTGTCGCTGAGCGGCCCTATCCTCCCCATCCAAATCCTCTATCGTAATAAGCTTGATAAGAAAATGGTTGTGATTATCCTGCACTAAATCTTTGAAATCCAGTACGAGTAGAGGTAAACTCAACCCTCTTTCTCGGTCTACTAGACTCTCTAGAAATTACTATTCTTTTCTATCTGCCTTCTTTCTCTTCATCATCATCTTTTACTTTAAGAAGTTCTTCAGCCCTAATCATTGCACCTCTCAGTACCGTATACTCACTCGTTTCCATCTTAGGGATTTGTTTCCAAATTTTCTTATTCAAACCATCTTCAAATAACCTGCATTTATCCCTGTCGGTAGAAATATAACTCGCAGCAAAATATGATAGGTGGGTAAATTGTTACTTGTACTCGGCTATAGTCATCTTCCCCTACTTTAGTGCTAGGAACTCCTTTCTTTTTGAATCACAATATAATTTCAATAAATACTTCTTTTTGAACTCCCATTAAAACTCCTCGTATGCTATAACTCGTGAAAACTCCAAAGAATGGGGAACTGTCTTCCACCATTCATATGCATCACCCTTTAACAATGATACAACAACTATAACATGTCTACAACTATAGCCTACATCCTCTCAAAGACTCTGATAATCCAATCCACCCACTTCTTCAATTCCTTAAAATTTCTAGCTTGTATTTGTGAATGAGGATAAACTGGACCATAGTATAGATGACCAAGATCATATGGCTTATGACTAGATCGTGCATAAGACATCTAAACAGTATCTCTCTCTAGGGTCTGCTACTTCCGCTCTATCGGTAGACTGCTTAGGCCGTGACATATCTATAAAACCAAATAAGAATGATTAAGAACACATTTCATACAATGCACATACAAATGCAGAACACAAATCACACAACAATATACAATATAGGGATCATAACCTAGCTCTAATACCAAAATAAAACATCCTATACTTATTATATCACTAATAATATCATTAACCAAATTAAAATTGTATATTTTAAAAACTTTTTCTTTTTATCATTTCATATTCTTACTCTTATCTGTTAAATAAATATCATTGGTTGATTCAACAGTGAAATGACAAACTTAAATGAGCAGCATGGGCAAAACATTGCATGAGCACAACCCTTATTACATGCAGTTCATATGCACAGGTCGTGTTAATCAACACTCCCATGGGCATGATCTCGTGTTAATTCAGCACGACCTACTGTAACGCCCTCAAATTCTCGTTTAATTTGAATTTAAATTAAAAATATGTAGGAAAATACAAATAAATTTTTCGCGAATTATTAAAAATAATAACTTTGTGAAAATGTGAGAATTAGTTGGAAGTAACTAATAATCTATAGGAAATATTAATTGGGATTCGTTGAGTTGAGCAGGAAAGAAAACTACGAAGTGTTTGGAGGACCGGAACCCAAAAGGGTAAAATTGTCCAATCGGGCAAGTTTGTATATATATATCACTCTTCCCTTTTCTCCTCTATTACCACACGTTTTCCTTCCCATCCTTTTTCCTCTTCTTAGTTCAAACCATAACCTCACCAAATTTCACGAAATCCTAGCGTTCGGAAGTTATGGAATTGATTAAGGATCGAATTTCGGTAAGTTCTTTGAATATGATTTTGCCTAATTCCGTTTTTCTCCATAACCCTAACATTCCGACCATATTTCTTTTTCATTTTGGTTCGGAATTGCGTAAATAATAGCTTGATTGAAAGCTTAAGGAATATACTATCTTGTAGTAACAATTTCTGGTCTTAAATTCTGGTTTAGGTATCCGAAATCGAAGTTTGAAAACCAACTGTGAATAGTGACGAGTTTAGGTTTTCCAAACGGGAGTTCTTTTTAGAGTTCCATTGCTTAGGGAAGTTTCTTTGGACCCTATTAATGATGTTGGTGTGATCAATTTTAAATGGGTATGGTTATGGTGAAAGTAATTGAATGAAGAAAGAGAATAGTTAAGAGTTTCGAAAAGGAACCTTATGAATTAAGGTGATTAGGGTGTTGTGGTTGGTATGAGACATTAAAAGATAGCTAAACAAACTTGTTTAGTATATTAATGATGATTAGTGCTACGAAAAAGAAAGGAGTAAATTAGAGAATAAAGTGCTAATACTAAAGTAATTATACAAATCATTGATATTATTCACTGATTTAATGATTGATAAATTAATGTGAGTTTATAATGTTGAAAAATAGGAAATTTGAGTTACGGCGAGGATGGCTCGTGACAGAATCATTAGGTGTTGGCTAAGGTAAGTAACACGAGCGCAGCTTCCTTAAGTGATATGTTTGTTGAATGCATGTTGCTTATGGTATGTGCATGTTGAACGAACATGAAAGATT
>CANYCX012661162.1:0-12765 GCA_948193385.1 Breynia disticha f. nivosa
AACATTCCTCATAACGCTCTTTGTAATTCCATTCAAACTAAAACGTTGTTACTATAACTTCATCCGTATTCATACAACTCTCTCTATATATGCAAGGAAACAAGTCAACACCCACTTTCCTACATACATGTCCTCCAACCCAATTAATCATCTTTTCAACTAAATTATCGTCCATTAACATCGATTCTAGCATTATTCACTCTTATTCACATAATTAAACTTATTATCTTTACATGTTCTTAACTCGTAACATTGTTCTCTCGATTTAAGCTAGCCGAATTTTTGGGGCGTTACACTTTAACCAAAGAAATGGAGACCAGGTCATAAGTGACTTAAATCATCTTATTCATGAGTCATAAAGACCATTATCAAAATAAATTGCCAAAGAATTAGAGTTGTTGTTAGATGCTCGCGTGGATAAAGGGAAATATGTTAGCAAGGATATTCCACCACATATCCCCAGAGTGGTGATTTCATCTGCCTCACCACATACACACCAAAGTATCGTTGGGTACACTGGCATCTATAATAATAGACCATTCAAAGCAGGTACTTCTAGTAGTGTCCCTAGAGAGAATCCAGTTGAGCTAAATCCACAATTAGGATATCCTCCAGTAAGGACTAATGTTGGTTCAACTAATTTCCCAAGCAATAGTGTTAATGGTCAAATGGGATTTAATCCCCAAATGTTTTTAACCCCACCTATTTTTGCTTCATAAATGGGATAGATTCCTAACCCAGTATTTTAGAGATCTGTAGTTCCTACTCATGTCCCTATGAGAGAGATCAGAATCATAACCCTCAAGTAGATCCTCTTATGAATCATGTGGGTATGTCTTACACGAATCCTCCCCTAAAGTTAATATAAACGCTCTGGGGACTAGCAAATCCCATAAATATAATGAATAGTACCACTTGGGCGAACAACAATGTTGGGTACTAAAGAGTTGATAATGTTACACAAGAGCAACTGATCAATATGATTGAGTGAATGTACAGACCTTCGTTACAGTGCATCAAGCACGAAGTATATAGGAAACCTTATTCTGACTACATCGATAGAGACTATCCATTCCCTCACGGAGGAAAATTCTTGAGTTCACTATGGTTTTTGGTGATGGAAAAATCTCTGCAATCAAACATGTGGCTCGATTTAGTTTCCAATGTGGAGAAGTTTCAGGGGATGATTTCTTAAAGCTTAAGTCCAAGTTACTTAATGATAAACGTCTTTCTACACATATATTTCATACCTGTTTTATGATGTTTATCATGTTTTCCAATTAATGATTAGCAATATTCTGCAGTATCTGTGTAATTCATGTGCCTTCAGGTTACTCGTGGAACATTGAGCAAAAAGGAAACATTTGAGTCAAAATGGACCGAAACAGCGAGAAAAGTAGAAATAGTGAAGGGGAATGACTTCCCAAATGGTTTACCTGAACTGTTTGACATTTTGTTTCACTTCCAAAGACTTTTCATGAGGCCAGAACGGTCTAGGGAACTGTTTACCCGAACCATTTCACTTTTAGAAGCTTTTAAAGAACCTAGAATGGTTTTGGGAATAGTTTACACAAATCGTTCCACAAACCGTTCCTAACTTTCGATGGGTTGAAAAAAGAAGATTTTTTAGAATCAGAAAAGGGAGTTAGACATTACGAGCCATCATTCATCAACAAGAGGTGCAGAGAATTCATTGCAGAGCGAAGATCAAAGAATCGAGCTAAACTTTTATTGAATCGAGAGAAGACCGTTTTAGATTATAGATTTATGACTTGTGAGTTGGAGATATCCATAGTTTTACTGAGCAAGGAGTGTTCTACAATCCTACAGAATAAGCTTCCAGAAATGCTATAAGATCCAGGGAGTTTTACTATACCTTCTCTTTTAGTAGTTTGTTGTGTGAGAAGGCCTTTGCTGATTTAGGAGCTAGTATAAACCTAATGCCATATAATATGTTTAAACAGCTAGGCTTAGGTGAACCTCAGCCCAGTGGGATGAGTTTGAAGTTGGTAGATAGATTGGTAAAAATTCCTAGGGGTAAGATTGAGGATGTGTTAGTGACAGTGGATAAGTTTATATTTCCTGTTGATTTTGTGATTCTAGACATGGATGAGGATGTTGAGGTCCCTTTGATCTTAGGTTATCAATTTTTAGCCACAGCTAGGGCTATAATAGATGTTAGTGATGGTGAGCTAGCATTGCGAGTTGGTGAAGAAGAGGTTACTTTTTTGATATGAAAGTCTTTCCTTCACTCTCTTTGACAAGATGGCCATTATTATATTAGTTCATCTCATTCCTCTCTATCTACTTGTTGGAAGGAATTGACATACATAGATCCACTGGACCTATTTCTGATACAGGGCAAAACTGCAAACATGGATGATATCCTAGTATCCGAGCAAGTCACACACTTTGAGCATCAAACTTTATGACGTGCAAATTGCAATTTGAGGGGCTTGATCAGAGTAACGTGCAGAGACTGAAGACTTCACTCTAGGACCCGCCGATTCTTGAATTTAAGGCTTTACCGGACCACTTAGAGTATGCATTTCTGGCCCCAGATAATAAACTTCCAGTAATAATCTTTTCTATTTTACAAGATAAGGAAAGGATCAACTACTGATAGTGCTCCAAAAGCATAAGAGAGCATTGACATGGAAAATTTCAGACATTCGAAGGATTGATCCATCATTTTGGCTGCATAATATTCTGATCGAGGAAGAGCACATGCCAGTCGTTCGTACTACCCAGTCGTTCAACCTTAGCATTGGTTGAATCCGAAGATAAAAGACGTAGTTCGTACTGAGCTAATCAAATTACTTTATGAAGGTCTTATTTATCCGATCTCAAATAGTGCATGGGTCAGTCCAGTATAGGTCGTACTGAAGAAGGTATGGATGACAGTGGTAGCGAACGAGAAGAACGAGCTCATTCTGATTTGTGCAGTTACCAGGTGGCGGGTGTGCATTGACTACTGCCGACTTGATGATTCCACCCGCAAGGACCATTTTCCACTGCCATTTTTGACCAAATGTTTGAGAGGTTAGTGGGTCATTTTTATTCTTTTCTGGAAGGTCTTTCTGGTTATTTTTTAAATTCTAATTGCGCTAAAGGACTAAGAGAAGACAACCTTCACGTGCCCCTATGACACATATGCCTATAGACGAATGATGTTTGGACTCTGTGACGCGCCAGCCACATTTCATCAGTGTATGATGGCAATATTCGACAATCTCGTGGAAGACATAATGAAGGTATTTATGGATGACTTTTATGTCTTTTGTGATTCTTTTGAGCAGTGTTTGCAAAACTTTGTTCGTGTTTTAAAACGTTGCGAGGATACCAATCTGGTGCAATTGGAAAAATGTCACTTTGTGGTTAGTGATGGCATTGTCTTAGGACATAAAATCTTTAATCGTGCAATACATGTATATTGAGTGAAGAATGAAAACATCACAAATCTACCACCCCCAACTTTTATTAAAGCGGTAAGGAGTTTCCTAGGACATGTTGGGTTCTATCGTCGGTTTATGAAAGACTTTTCAAAAATCACCCGATCGATGACCCAATTGCTCAAAAAAGATGTAGTCTTTGATTTTAATGAAGCATGTTTATCGTCTTTCGAGATACTAAAAAATAAACTGACTCAAGCTCCCATTTTAGTCGCACCTGATTGGAGTCTCCCTTTTGAGTTGATATTTGATGCTAGCAATTTTTCCATTGGCACTATTCTCAAACATCGACATGGTAAATAGTTTCAACCTATTTATTACTCTAGCAAAACACTAGACGAAGATCAGTTGACTTACACCACCACAGAGAAGGAGTTACTCACTATCGTATTTTCCTTTGATAAATTTTGTTCATGTTTAATTCTTTCAAAAGTTATGGTTTTCACTGACCATGCGACTTTGAGATATTTACTGAATAAGACAAATGGGAAGCCCCGGTTGATTAGGTGAATCTACTACTTTTAGGAGTTTGAATTGGAAATCAAAGACAAACGAGAAGCCAAAAACATGGCAGCTGACCATGCTCGTTTGGAGGGCGTTACTGACGACCAAAAAACAAAACTGCCACTCAATAACTCTTTCCATGATGAAGAACTATTTGCAATGGCCGAGGTAAGGACTTAAATCCCATGGTTTGCCAAAATTGCAAATTATTTAGCGGCTGATGTTCTTCCAAAAGAACTCTCATATCAGTAGAAGAAGAAATTCTTCTCTAATATGAAGTACTACTTCTGAGAAGAAGCATATTTGTTTTGTATTTGAGTAGATCAGATTATCCGGTAATGTGTTTTCATTGAGGAAGGATGGAAAATTTTAAATCACTGTCATTCAGGACCAACTGGAGGTCATTACAGTGCCAATCACACAGAAGAAAAATCGTTAGAGGCAGGTTTCTACTGGCCCACTTTAACTGATTAGGTTTCTTAATTAAATTGCTAATTTGTTGCAGTGCTCTAATTGATTGGTTATGCTCCTTGATTTCTTCTCTTTCTCTTTAGTTTCAGATGTCAGAGGCAGGACCTTCTCGCTGAATGAAGCGAGCCACTCCAAGACAGGGTCGTGACCTAGATGCTGCAAAGTGTTTCAGCAATATGCTCAATTTTCCGAATCAGCCACAGAGGTAGGATTTACTCAATAAGATATGGGAAAAGCTGTTTGCCTCCATTCGTTTACTAGACGAGGACACCCTCTAGTTACTTGGGCTCCACAAGGATGTGATGAGGATGATCAGTGTTGATAGTTGGAGTATTTCTTTGTGATCGACAGCCCGAATTACAAGGAGCTGACGCTTAAGTTTGTGGCGTCATTTAGTGTGTCCTTCCTTCACGATGCAAGGAATAATGAAGACACCTTTGTCAGATTTTGGGCTGGCGAGTAGAATACAAACTACATATGTATAGTTTTGCTTTTAGGATGAGGCTTTATGATAAGGAGTTCACAGATACCGATGCCTTCCAGTTCTTCATGACATTTCTAGTTGGGGTCAATATAGCTGGATATTGGAAGGAGCTTATTGATAGAAATGACTTTCATCCAAACTGATCGAAGGCATCCCACATTCAGTTTCATGCTCTAAAGTACATGCATCGAGTCATCGCTAGCACTATGAATCCGTAGAAAGAAAGCGCAGGCAATGTCACAATAAAGGATCTGCTATGCCTTTATAGCATGGACCAAAACTACCCAATCAACGTGGCCCACCTCGTGATTGACGGAGGGTTTGGAGCACCTAGATTATCTCCCATAGATGTTCATTGCAGTGTTAGAACAGTATCTAGACAGGGCAATCCTCTCTCATATGCGGATGCTAGTCTGCCAGCGGGTCACCGACAGATATACTTATAGGTTGCGAGGAGAGGATGAGGAGGCACCTCAGGCATATGAGGAGAAGGAGGCAGAGGCCCAAGCACTAGAGGCTTCACCACTGGTGTCTTTAACTCACCATGCCCAGCTTGCTGAGATTCTAGAGCTCGAACACCGACACAGTGCCATTCTATGAGCTATACAGCGAGAGCAGTTGGCCCAGGGTGGCCATATGTATTGACTGGAGCATCACATGCAGTTCGCATTCCAGCACCTGAACCTGTAACCGCCACCCTACCATCCACTGTCATTGTACAACCAGTACTACCAGCCCTACTAGCCCTACCAGCAGTATTATCCAGGTTTGCAGCAACCACCACCATAGGAGACCTGCGACGACACCAAGGATGACTGAACCGCATGATTAGGTAGATTTGTCTTTTCTTTTCTTTTTGCTTATTTTATTTTATTTTTTGATCTTTTGTATTATGGTCTGTACTCTATAACTAAATGATTTGAGTAATGATTTTTTGTTCTTGTCTGTTGTCTTGTCTCAGTTACTTATATCTCTAGTCAGGAACAAACATCTATCAATCATTATAGGTTCTCTTGGTAGCTTCCCGCACAATTACATTCAGAGAATTTTTCCATAATTTTTCATTTTACTCTTCTTTTTCCTATTCTTTTATTCAATTTAACATTGAGGACAATGTTGCGTTCTAAAGTGTGATGAAGAGGGGTCATTAAAATGAAAATTGTGTAAACCTTGTTCGAACATCTAGCATTTAAATTCCTGGCCTGTGATGAATCTGTGTAGTTGAGTGCATTATTTTCAATCACATAGTCATAACTGTTAGTGCCCTTAGGAAAGAAAATATGATCAGTAGGTCAAATAACAGTACACTTGTGAATTCTTAGTAGTATCCCAACTTTGAGCATGCCAAACCAGGTTTAGTTCAGTTTTGATGTTTATCTCTCAAATTTTTACACTTAATAATACTATGAATTCCTTGAAAATACTTGTGGTTAATTAAATTTGAGTTTAAATTTATAGATGCTTTGAAAATATACCCTTGCTTAATTGAACCTAAACCCGTTAAGCAACAAGGAAGGTATAATGAAAAAAATGAATGGTAAAGCTCTACTCCTCTTTCTGGTATTTAAGATATGAGTATGCAAAGCACCTTTATCACGACATTCTTGAGTAACTGGGACAACCACCAAAAGTGGGTGGTCTTCACGTAAAAAGAGAAGAAAGCAAAATCACTTGTGACAGTGGAAGCCAAAATTCTGTTAGTGTAAGCCCTAGCCCAATATATTGTTTGTAACTTTTATTATTTAGTAATAAAATTATAAGGCATTATTTTATCACTTCACGTATTGACCTGTGGTATGTGGTTGATAAAATATCCAAGAATGTTAATTAAGCGCTTGAGGTATCAAAGTTGAGGACATTGATAGTAGAACCTAGAAGTTATGAATTAACATTCTAAATATCCCTAGTTGCTTGTTTCCATGGGAATGAAAATGAATTAAGACTAGTATGTACTTTGTAGGTGATCATGTTCTACAGGTCACAAATATTTCGGATATCTAACAAAGTGCGTAGATACAATGTGGGAAATTTTATTTAGAGAGCAATCACTATTTGCAATGTCAAATATCTATCCTTAGACTGAAAATTACTATTTCTTTCATTGTGACTTTAGTATACTTTGACATACTCTTAACGTGATTGTAAAAGGTTGACAAGTATGGGTATGCTAAGAATTACAAGTAAGAGCATGAGTGAAGTGAAGGAATTGACCCTCTCATAAAAATGAGAGAAGGTATCACTGCCTGCTTGATATACAAGATTGGGAAGAGTGTGGCCGCACCCAAATGAAATGATTAGGTCATTTATTCAAACTTATCAATTTTTTCATAGAGATCAAGAAATTGATTTAGTGCCAAGGAAGATTGTTTAGGACATGCCTTATGCTAATCATGATATCGGAGGTTAAGGGATATATTTGAATTGTAGTAGGGTTGTTGACACTGCTCGTCAGCTATTTAATTTAGGATGATCATAGTGTCTTACTAGAGACCGCCTATGATTTATGAATTTTTAAATTCATTACCGTTATTAAATAGTCCTACAGATCACACATGGATGACTGGAAACCAAAAAGGGTATTTTTGGATTTTCACCTTAGGTAAAAATCTGGCTATTAGACCGGATTGAGCATTTGGGCCAATTTTGGTAATTAGGCCCAATATGGATGAGAAATAATATTTCTTACATGATTTTAAGACAGATTATTTATAAAATATGATATCTTAAATTAAAATATGTAAGAAAATAAAGACGTGAAAATTTAGGAAGCTTGTCTTAAATTAAGACATGGTTAATGTGAGATAAATTAAAAGAAATTCTCTTCTAATTTTATCACATTAATTCACGAATTAAGAGGTGGTTTTTAAATGAATTTGTTATTAATTAAACACTTAAAAAATTCATAATAGTAGTAGGATTGTTTGTTAGGAGGTTTGATGAGATAAAACTCTTGTTTATAAAAGGAACCAAAACTCTAATCTTTAAACAAGCCTAGTCATCCCTCTAAACACTCTTCTTAGCCGTGACCCTCTTCAGCTAAATCAAGTAGTTGATTTTAGGGTTTTATCCAAGGAATGAAGAGAGATTAAGGGGCTGATCATACCACTTGATCGTCATGGCGCTCTCTGTTTTGCAAGATTCTCATCCGATTGACAAAGAAAGGTGAACCGATTTCTCTTTTGTGCTAGTACACTCTTTTCGCTAATCTGTGTGTTAGTTTTGTAGAGGAATCACGTTTGGGACTCTTTCAAAGTGTCATAAAGTTCATCTCAGAGTATTTCGAGATGGTAGTTACTTGTTGTTGCCCATATACCATTCGACCAAGGAGGAAGAAAAGACTAGGTGACTTTTTTTCATTAAAGTTTTGATCTTTCCTTAACTAGTCTAGATAATATGGTCATGTATGTTGTTAAACTTGATTTTGGTGAGATTTTGGGCTGTTCTTTATGTGTTTTATTGTTTATTTCTGCTGCCATTAGTTGTTAGAAACATAGAAAACCCAACAGTGGTATCAGAGCGGTCGCCATAATGAATTAACATATGTTTGACCTAATTAATGAACTAGTTTGGATCAAATGGGGGATTAATGAGACGGTCAGTAAATTAGGGCTTAAAATTGACCTAAAATAGTAGTTTTTAAGTTAATTTTAGTCCCAAAGGTGGCTGGTCATGTGTTACTTTATTGTTTAATTCATAAAATACAAAACTAGGTACATAATGTGTTGCTTAAACACTATTTTGACGTAGTTTTAATCAATTATGCATAAAATTGATTTTATGAAGTTAGGAGGGGCTGAATTACTATAGAACATGTGAAATTAGGGTGTATTTTACTGTTCATATTTTAATTAATGGCCTAAAACATGAAATACCCTAAACTAGGTGCTTTTAGAAAAATTAACGATCTAATTAAGGTAGTTTAATTCTTATGGACCTAAAATGGATTTTTGTGAAAATTTAGGGACCAAATTGAAATTGAAAATTCGAAATTTTGTGGATGAAATTTCATTTATATATTTTAATTTTTGTGAATTAAATGCATTCATATAGTTTTACACTTATTTTTATTATTTGTGTAAAAATGGTAAAAGAGAGATTGAATCAATTTTATTTTTGGCACAAAATAAATTGGTGTTTGTCTTGTGGGCTTGAGTGCATTCATTCAATAAATGATTTTGGGCTTGGCCCAAGCCCATCACTGGGTTAACTCAAGTCTAAAGGCATAATTTCTCTTAACGGCCTGAGCTTAGAACTTAAAATGGATTTGTCATGTCTTAGGGTTGCATTTCATCTTATTTGAGCATGTGGGCCTTAGGCCTAGATGGGTGTTAGGAATTTTATGTTGAATGCTTTGCATGGTGCATTCATGGTTCTGGTTTTGGGTTGTAAATGCCTTATGAGCCTATTTTTATTATTTGGGTTTTTAAAGGTCTGTTGAGCCTATTTTCTCAATCTAGATCATTAGAATAGATTTAGTATAGAAAAAAAGGAGGCCCAATCCAGAAAGGAGGGAGTCCAAACGTGGAGGCCTAAGAAGAAAAGATGGAGAGCCCATTGGAGATGGACTTGAAGCCCGAAGATACTATGTATAGGCCTAGTTATAGTATCATTGGCCCATAATTCCATATTTACTTTTCTGCACTTAGAATATCGCATGTTATACTCGTTGATGAATGTTTGCAACTCTTATCAAATGTCGAATCCGCGTTTAACATGATAAGCTGTCGAATCATCAAAAATTAATCGTGAAAATAGAAATTCATGTAAATTGCCTTCCTAAATGAACAACCTGGCAACGCATGAAACGTCAAAGCATAGGTCATGCCAAAGTTGGGCACGTTAGACTTTCTTTATGAGGCAGGGCTAAGATCGATGCTTTTTACGCCGCCATGCAAGAGTGGGGGTAGATTAGTGTCATGATTAGCACGTTAATTATAGGTGTGGACTTAAATGGGCCGGTGACAGTGCGTTGGCCCTAGGCAATTAATGGGAAGTTTCCCGGCACGAAAGTGCTAGTCCCATTAGAAATCGAGAATCATTTTAGGGAAAATGATTGAATGGATTCTTACCTAAGTAGCCTAGTCTTTGATGAGGCAAAAAGTGGATTTCAGTCCCACGAAACAAATCACTAAAAGTGGATTATTTAAAAGGATATTAATCCATTATTGAGTGGGAGCTCTTTGATTAAAGACCTCATAACTGACCTTGATAATATTTTCTTTATAGAACATGAATTCGAATTCGAATAACTCGAATATTTCCCTGTGATCAATCCTTGTAAAGGATAAAATGAAAGGTAGGAAAGGAAAGACCGAAACAAACCCAAAACATAAGTTGGAGGTGGTACCTCAATAAAAGCCTAGGGAGGTTTTCCAATCCACTTCATGGAAAGGAAAAGAAAGAAAAATAAAAAAAAATCCATAAGCTTAAGTTGGAGGTCTTACCTCAACAAGAGCCTAGGATATTTTTCAGCTTGTTCCTTTAGACATTTGCTACCATTGCCAAATGAGTGGGCATTGGAAGAGAAACCGTCCAATATATAAGGAGGGAAGAAGGATGTTGTGAGAACATATTCTTCAGAGATCTACGTTATTGAAATAAATCTCTATATTTTTACATCGTGAGTATTGGATACAGGATGTGGGTCTCACATTTGTTACAATGTGAAAGGACTACGAAATAGGAGAGTTCTTTCAAAGGGTGAGTTTGATCTCTGAGCCAAAAATAGAGCAAGATTTGCTGCCATAGAGATCGAAGACTATACTTTATGTATTCCTTGGGGGCTAAAGATAAAGGAATGTTTTTATGTACCTGCATTAAGTAGGAACATTGTTTCTGTTTCAGCCTTGGACAATGACAGTTTTACTTTTTTATTGAGAATAAAAATATGAGTATTCATCATGGCAACGTATATTATAGAATTGGTTCCTTAATAATGGTTTATATGTCCTAGACTTATCAAGTCATGAGCCCATGTACAACGTAGAGAATAAGAAAGCTAAGTCTGATGAACTTAATCTTTCTTACTTCTGGCACTGTCGTTTAGGACATGCAAGTGAGAAATGCTTGCAAAGACTCTATTAAGATGGAGCTCTTGGGTCTTTTGATTAGAAATCATTTGACACTTGCAAATCATGCATTTGTAGGAAAACAACAAAGAATGCTTTCAACAAAAAAGGAGAGAGAACTAGCAAACTATTGGATCTAATACACTCGGATGTATGTGGACCATTAAGTATACAAGCCATAGGTGGTTATAGCTACTTCATCACGTTCATTGATGATTATAGCCGGTATGGCTATATCTATCTATTGAAGCGTAAATAAAAAACCTTTGAAAGGTTTAAGGATTTTTAGAATGAAGTAGAAAACCAACTAGGTAGACATATCAAAGCTGTTCGATTTGATCGAGGTGGCAAGTATATGAGCCTAGAGTTTGACCAATATAAGCGAGATTGCGGTATAGTACCATAACTCACACCTTCAGGAACACCTTAGTGGAATGGTGTGTCCGAGAGGAGGAACCGAACCTTGTTAGACATGGTTAGGTCAATGATGAGTCAAACTGGTCTCCTAATATAGTTTTGGGATTATGCCTTAGATACTGTAGCTTTTCTGTTAAATAGGTCTCCTACTAAAGCAGCTGAAAAGACACTATACGAGATATGGATTGAGAAAAATCCAACTTGTCTTTTCCGAGGATCTAGGGATATGGAGCGCATGTTAAAAGGTTAACATCGAATAAGCTTTCATCTAAGACATTCAAATGCTTATTTGTTGGGTATCCTAAAGAGACTAAAGGATAATATTTCTACAATCCTAGTGAGAAAAAAATGTTTGTTGCTCAGACTATATTATTTCTAGAGAAAGAATTTATTCTTAATAGAAACAATAGGAGTGGTGTAGAAGTCAAAGTTGTACAAGAGGATGTAAATGCACAATTTCCTAAACAGGATAGTGAAGAGATGGACTTAACTCCACCAGAAGTTGTGGAACATGAGCCCATTCACAAGTACCTATACGTCAGGAACCCAAAAGGTACGGGTTATGACTGACGGTTAGGATATCACGATCGTTGATCATGATGAACTTGCTTCTTACCAAGAGACCTTGGAAAGTCCTAATTTAGAAAAATGGCAAGAGGCCATGAAATCCAAAATGTAATCAATTTACGATAATCAAGTTTGGGTCTTGATTGATCCATTGAAAGTTGCTAAGGTAATTGAATACAAGTGGATTTTCAAAGAGAAGACGGGAGGTATCTTCAAAAGTAGGCTAGTAGAGAAAGGTTTCAAACAAGTTCATGGTATTGATTATGATGAAACATTCTCGCCAGTAGTTATGCACAAATCCATTAGGATATTGTTTGTCATAGCTGCATATATGGAATATGAGATATAACAAATGGATGTCAAACGGCGTTTCTGAATGGAAACCTCCTCGAGGATGTTTACATGAAACAATCTGAGGGATTTATCAATCCTAAATATCCTAATATGGTATGCAAGCTTAAAAGGTCCATTTATGGACTTAAGCACACATCCTGAAGTTGGAATCTACATTTTGATGAATCCATTAAGGAGTTTGGATTCACCAAGAACGATGATGAGCCTCGTGTATATCCTATACATCATTAGAAATGACATTTCAGCATTGCAACAAGTTAAGCAATGGTTGAATATGTGTTTCTCAATGAAAGACTTGGGGGAAGCTGAGGTTATACTTAGTATAAGGATCTGTACAGATAGATTGTAGTGTCTCTTGGGACTAAGTCAAGAAAATTACATAGATAAGATACTAAGGCAGTTCAGTATAGAATAATCCAAAAAGGGATTGTTGCCCTTACAGCAAGGG
>CANYCX012661470.1:0-18214 GCA_948193385.1 Breynia disticha f. nivosa
GAGTTTTGTTGAATTGATTAAGTGTAGGTATGTTTGGTTTGAAAAGAAATTGGTTAAGTGTAATTGAAGAGGAGTTTTTCCGGGCTGCCAGGTGAGTACGCGGTGTCGCCCCTAAATACGCGGCCTGGCAACGACAACGCGTACTATCGCCTGACCCCGTGTTTTGACCTGAGTTCCGGATGAAAAATTCGTGGGAAGTATGCGGTGTGGAGGCCGAGACCGCGTAGTCTGAACTGACCACGCGTACTCT
Organism: Breynia disticha f. nivosa; assembly: GCA_948193385.1. Taxonomy (NCBI): domain Eukaryota; kingdom Viridiplantae; phylum Streptophyta; class Magnoliopsida; order Malpighiales; family Phyllanthaceae; genus Breynia; species Breynia disticha. The sequence goes on from CANYCX012661470.1 coordinate 251, forward strand.
GGCCCAGACCGCGTATTTTTAAATGTGGATGTTGGCACTGTTCTATCGAACTACGCGGTGTGGGAGCGAGTCCGCGTACTCGACCGCCACAATGCGTAGTTGGGTATGACTCTGTGTCATGATCTGATTTTGGTGAAAATTGCTATTCTTATGTATTTTTATTTGTGGTATTTATGATGTTTTGAATATATAAATGATATACATTATTAATGTGTATAATTTATTTGAATTGTTTGCTCGATTAAATAATTATTTGGTTTATGAATGAAATCGACCTAAAATGGTTAAGTTGCTTACTGAGTTTATAACTCACGCAAATGTTTGCCTGTAACGCTCGGCAGGACGTTAGAGGAGTTTATCGTGCAAATTAAGGTGCAAAGCTTAAAATTTTGGAAGTTTATACGAGAAGAAACCGAGGTGTGCAGGGTTGTATTTTCATTTAGGGGTTTGTATTTGTACATGATAATGCTATACTCTATCTTATGTATTTTGGCATGGTGGTGTTGCAAATGGATTTATTATACATTATGTGTTCGTAAAATAAAATGATTTGATCTATGTATAATTATATGTGTGTTGAATGAGTTTGAGAAAGTGAAACCTTCCTTCAATAAATTTGTATTATTTGTTTTCTTCATTTTAATTTAAACTTTGATTTCCGGAGTTTAAGTATTGTCTGTAGGAGGGGAGTTATACGCAGATAATATTTAAATTTCGGGAGTCACAATATATATATATCTCGAAAAGGATGTTTTTACCCCCGACTCAATTAATTATCATCCTTTCTATTTTTCTCTCTCCCGGTTGACCCGACTTCACAAAATTTTAATTCTTAACACGCTCCACACTTTTTCACCAATATTTAATTAAATACATTTCACGAAAAATTTATCCGCATATTTCTAAAATATTCCACAAAAATCCTAAATTACGAAAAATGGAGGGCGTTACAATTAATTTCCAAAAAATATGATTTTTTGGAAAATAAACTTCTCAAGAATTATACTAATTCAAACTAAGTGAGGCTTAAAATGAACATTCAAAATATTTTATTTAAGTGTATCTAAATAAATTGATTTTTCTGTTATATTGTAGAATATAAAATAATAAAAATAAAATTTTAAAAAATAAAATTTAAAAATATAAAAAATCAATTTTTACCACACAAACGAAACAGTAATTTATCAACATATTACAAAAAGAAAATTAAAAAAAGAATATTAAAGAGAGTAGTCTTGCACTTCTTTGAACAGTCGAATATATACATCCAAATACCCTCGTTTTCATTTCACTTTCCCATTCCCTATTCCATCCCTTCGTTAAAAAATATCTCTGGATCTCTCCATAAATGCCGATTCCCCACAATGCCCTCACACTTCTTGACTAATTCCCCTTCTACCACTCCCACACCAAACTCCGACCTCCCCAGCGACGCCGTTTCAGTCCCCTCCACATCCACTTCCGCCCCAACTGGGACATCAGAGATGTTGAAGTACCTGTGGATGGCGCTCCTCATAACACTCTCGAAAGAAGTGAGTGTTAGCGAAGCTGAAGAAGCAAATTCAAAAGACACGATAATAATGCTACCGAGTAATGGAGTAGGAAGGTGTCGAATTCCAGACAGGAATTTGAACTACAGGCCGGTGATAGGGATATTGAGTCATCCGGGGGATGGGGCGTCAGGGAGGTTGAGTAATGCGACCAATGCGTCGTATATTGCGGCTTCCTATGTCAAGTTTGTTGAGTCGGGTGGTGCACGTGTTATTCCTCTGATATATACTCAACCTATTCACCTGCTTTTTGAGGTTACCTTTTTAATTCATTATTCCATATTAGTGTTATTATTTATTAGTGGCGGAATCTCACATGCCTTTCTTTGTGTGTCGATCAATCCAGCGATTTGGGAGCTGATATTTGTCTTAGATTTTTGTTTTTACTCTTTGTATTTTCTATATTTACCCGTGGAATGGGGGATTTTCTTTTGCATTGAGTTCACAGTTGTGTTAAATTTTTGTTGCTTATTGAGATTGTTGGAGAGGGATATGATTGGATTTAACAGTATCATCGACTAAATTGGATTTGTATAATGTATCACAGCATCTCGAGCAAATGCTTTTTGATTGCTTTATTTTACTTTACTGCTCAGCTTTTGTGTTTAAGAGTGTAATGTCGTTGTTTTGCTTGTATGCAAAAAAATTGAAACTATATTATCATCTCTAGTTTTTGTAATCCTTTTATTTTACAGAGCATTGATTTCTTTTCTGGCGCTTGTGTTCTATTGTTTTGCAGAAGCTCAGTCTTGTGGACGGAGTCCTCTTCACTGGCGGATGGGCCAAAAAGGGTTTATACTTTGACGTTGCAAAAGCAATTTTTCAGGTATGCCCTTCGTTGCCTGCTGTGTCTCTAAGTAGAGAGTAGAGACGGCATTCTACATAATATCAGTTTCGGCCTAACTGATGATTAATTTTGCTAAACCAGAGTTGAGGTCTGAGCATTAATCAGAGGGGTATTTACTGATCGGATAAACTGATCAACTTTTAATCTCAATTGTAGAGCTTCTAGGATTAATTAGCTTTGCAAAACTGATTATACTGCATACGGTATTGCTATGTCTTCCATATAACTGAAATGTTCTATCATCTTTCACTTGCAGAAAGTTTTGGCCAAGAATGATGAAGGATACCATTTTCCGTTGTATGCCATCTGCTTAGGCTTTGAAATTTTGACAATGATGATAAGTCAGGTAATGTTTCTTATGATTATAGGGCATTGGTTAAATTGTTATTCGTCTTTACTGCTACTATTGTTACCACAATGATTTATTGTCACCTTTGGCAGCGCATGTTATGAAGAAAATTCTTTCCCAAATCTATTATTCTTCTGAAGTTTTAATTCTGTTTATATTTGTTTTGGCTCTCCTGATTATTTAGTTACTGGGCAAAGTCTTTGCCAAAACAAATGAAAAAAAGTTACCAGATGAAGTTTTAGGTCATGCTGTTATTGTTTAAATGTTCATCAAATTCCATATGCATTTCTTCAATGGATTTGTAGAGAAATGTCATATGATGATTTGAGTTGAGACTGCAGGGGAAAAAGAACAACACTTAATTGTTTGAACAGAAATTTCATCCATTATAATGCTATCACTTGTCTTGAATCTTGATTGGAAATGAATGAAATCACTGTTGCTGGAATGTATTGATGGGTTATGAAACTCCACTTTAGAATGATTTAACTATTTTTTTTTTATCAAGATATAAATTAACCGTGACGTGGTATTTTCTCCCTTGGTAATAGGACAATAACATTCTGGAGAAATTTAATGCAACAGATCAGGCATCCACTCTTCAGTTTGTCGAGAACTTTAATATTGAGGGGACTGTTTTTCAAAGGTACATAAAATGTTATAATTGCTTTTTGTCCTCTTTATCGTACACTTAGTAGTTCTTGGAAAAGAAATGGAATTTATTGGTTCCAAATGAGTAATATTTGGGTTTCCTCAAATTTTCATCATCCAATGGTCAATCTTGGCTTTACTGAACTATATGTTAAAAAAAATATGAAGCAGTGTGTTATGTATTTACTTATTAATAGTCCTGCCAAAATGGAGATTGTTTTTAATGAAACTTTGAGTTTAGTTCTGCGGAATCACAATTTGTAGCCATGTATCCCATTACGAACTTTCGATATTATGTATTTGCAAACTTTTGAAAGCTACTTTTTTTGCTTATTGTTGGCATTTGACATTAGTACAGATGATCTATTCTCTGTGAAAAAGAGATTCACCTTTTCAGTTATGACAAGAAAAATGTAATGTCTCATTGTGATATTCCTTTTCAGATTCCCGCCAGATCTGCTGAAAAAGTTGAGTACAGATTGTCTTGTCATGCAAAACCATCAAGTGAGTTCAATGATTTTTATATCACCTAGAGTTTCATGGTTTGGCGCAGTGGTGCATAGCATATAATATGTACATTTATCATTTGGGATAATTTATAATTTATTCTCCTCATAAGTGCATTACTGCCATGGGATCTTGGAGGGAAAGCTGCTGCTCTTTGTAAATATTTACGAGGTTAATGTTTTTGCATGGACATATCACTTTAGATAAGTTTGCTGACTGAATTTTGTTGGAATGATATACGATGGATTGAAAGAAGTCTTTACCACAACACCAGTGCAAGTTTGATACTAGTTGAAATGGCAAGTTTCCGAGGAAACCACACCAGCCCCTTTTCGACCTACCAGTATTGATTGTCTATTTCTCCTGTTCAGTGTGATTTAGACATGCAAGGATGATACAGAACTTCCATACTTGCAATGTTGGCTGTCCTTAAACCAATAAAAAGAATACTACTTTTTGAATGAGAACGTTATTGATAGTTAAATTGACAAGTTCTTTTTTTTTTTTCCTTTAAAGCAGAGGCACATCTGTTGATGGTATTCATACCTAATTTCGTTGTAGTAAGAAACAAAATAATGATGATGCAGCTATTTTAGTTTGGCGTCATTTGATTATAATAGTACCTGTGTATATGTATGTATCTTTTTAAAGTACGAGTCGTTTACTTTTTGTAATTGAAAAGGTAGATTAGACTTCGCTCAAGTGGGTTTTATTTCTGAATTATAGATTCCCCCTTTCCTCTAATTTAATCCACTTGCATGTGAAACTATCTGCAATGAACTTTTTTTCTTTATTATTATTATTTTTAAGGCTTTGGAGGTTTTCTGTGGCCTTTAACATTGTTTGTGTAAATTAGAGAGGAAGTGAATAAAAAAACAGATGAACCTGAATTTTATGAGATACTGATTTTTCATTCCCCTCCGAGTGGAAGTTTCTCCTTTTCTCTCTTTTGTTTTAAATTTAATGTTTCTAATCTGTTGGAATAGCATGTATCGAAATTCACACATTTTTGGGTCATCTTATCTCAATGCAGTATGGGATTTCTCCAGAGCGACTTCGGGAGACAGAAAAGCTGTCTAAATTTTTCAAAATATTGACAACGAGTACAGATGAAAATAACAAGGTAAGGAGTGGAAATTCTTATAGACTATCTAGTTTTTGCCAAGCATCTAATTTGCATCCAAAATAACAGGTCTATGTCTCCACGGTGCAATCTCATCAATATCCCATAACTGCCTTCCAATGGCATCCAGAGGTATTGCTATCGATAACTTCACATTAGATTGCATATGTGAATGAACCGTGATTAGATGTGTAATCCTCTGTGATTTCTTTTGCTTCCTTTTCGACATATGCTCGTACCAGTTTGACATGTATTTCAATCAACTTGCGCAAAGGCCCGAATGAAGAAAATTCTTCTTCATTATAAGCTAAGTTGTATAGTTGGGGTAAATTTTTCAAACACATTCCAGTCCGTCGTTGAGAATTGGTAATTCCTTGTAAGATGTGTCTGTACACAAGCCTAAATGATTTGCAGTAGAAATGGTGGAAACAGTATGTACATGTCTAATATCACGATGGATTAAACAAAAGTTGTGCATGACTAATGTGATGGTACCAAAATGTATGTATAATATAATCACGTGATAAGCTGGAAAAAATGTCTAAGAAAAAAAAAACAAAAAAGTGGATATTTTTATCGCATTTGGTGGTTTTTTAGTCTTGTGTAAATTACTCCTGAGGATCTTTTACCATGGATTACATTAATTTGTGAAACCTAACTTATTAAATTGCAGAAAAATGCTTTTGAATGGGGCTTATCTATGATTCCACACTCAGAGGATGCTATTCAAGTGACTCAACATGTAGCGAACTTTTTTGTCAGGTATTAAGATCGTTAAAGGAGTTCCTAATTAATGCACGGTCCTTTAGATCTGGGCAAGCCTAATAAGTTGGTTTGTGTGTACCAATTCCCTGTTGATGTTGCAGTGAAGCGAGAAAATCTTTGAACAGGCCTCCGATCCAGAAAGTGCTTGACAATCTCATCTACAATTACAGTCCTACCTATTGCGGGAAGGCTGGGTAAGTAAATGTGGTGTGGTTGTGTTGGATTACTTTTCAGCAGAAACTTGGAGCTAAAATAATTTACTGACTACATTTTGGATTGGTGCAGTAAAGGATATGATGAGGTTTACATCTTCACATAACCATGAAAAGCAACGAGATTGGGAAGGTGTTGTAAGTATGCATTATTTGTGAATTGTATGATTTGAAGGTAGACGATGTATTATTGTTTCCATTATGTGCAAGGACACTGTGGTGTCTCAAAAGACGATATTATTCACAGAAATTTGTCGCCACGACAAAAATCAGAAAATAAATGTTCCACTTCTTCCTTCCAAAGATGCAAAATCCAATCATTTTTGGTTTAGATGTTGGAGCACACAACAGCAAGTTCTATTAATGTGTTGTTGCACCTTGGCAACCCTTCATTCATCTGTGAATTGTTCGTCCATCTTTGCTTATATAAGGTTAGCCAAACTACGAAACTCTAATATAATAAGCCGTCAAGGACGGCTTAAACTGTGTCCATTTAATCCAAAAAAAAAATTAATCTCGGCTCTTGGGTGGAATAACCAAACATTACTACTTAAACATTAAATTGTTAAAATTATTGACATGTAACATGTCTTTGCACGGAAGCGCAGTGCATAAGGGGGTGACGTCAGCCTTCATTACCGCCATGGTGGATAGTAGGGACGAAATCCCAAAAAACTCTGGGAAGGGCCGATATTTTAGATTGACGTGACTTAGGTTAAAAGTTCAGGAAATTCATTAATCTCGTTAAGTTTAGTCAATCGAAGTACCCCTAAATAAGATAATCCATTTATCAAGAGATTTTATTAAAGATTTCTTAGAAAATTAGGTATATGCAAATCATATTAATTGAGTGTGCATGAATGCCCACTAATGTTTCTTTCTATTTGGAAATGTCTAAATATTAATTAACTCTTATAGAAATGCACGTTTTTAGTTTTTAAATCTAAATTTTTTCCAATTGATTAAAACAAGTAATTGCAATTCAAAAAATAAATACAAATGTTTGAAAAAGACAACAAATTAAAAATAAATGCCTAAAATGACGAGAAAATCAAGAAATAAACTGTTCCAAACTTCTTTTGAATTAAATTTACCACAAAGACGTCTCCTAGTATTTATATATTTAACAATTTGACATCACAGAATCAAAAAGAAAATACTCCAGGATACATAATCTCATTGACGGAAATCAAATAAGGTAAACAAAAAATGTACTTTTTTAATTCAATTTAGATTGACATCAGCATGAAATATTTAGGTTTATTCATTTTTTTTTTTTCATATCATATAATTAGGTTATTGTGCTACATAGTTACAAATATGTTCATTTTTATTTTTTATGTTTAGATATTGCAATCAACTGAACACGTGTACTTCATGAAGAAAAACAACAAGATTTATGTGGTAAACTTGAAAAATAGAACATGTTCGTGTTTTAAATTTCAAAGTGGAGAACTATTATGCAAACATGCGGTTTTAATTTCAGTCAAGAAAAACATGAAAATATATGAATTTTTCTCCATTCTACATGACAATATCATTCAAATTGACTACGCACCAGGTGTCCATCCTATACCAACATCAGCTGAATGTTGCATACCAAATGAATTTTGAAATACAATCTTGTGTGTCTGCCAGAAAGGTTAACGTGGGTCGAATCAGAAAAAACATGTTTAGGCCGACAGAAATTTATCAGAAAAGACATATCTGCAGCACATGTAAAAAGGAAAACTACAACAAATGAACCTTCACAAATATGTTTGTAGTGAAGAAAATTCTTTTAAGTAATGAAATTTTCATTTCTTATCATTTTTGTTCAAAACATTATCTCATATATGAAAGCCACATACATGTTCACCGTTATTAATATATGTTCATAAACAATACATTCAAGTAATTCACTTAATAAACTTTAAATAACAACACAATACTAATCAATAAAAACAAAGTAAAAAAAAATAACTAAAGACAAAAAACGAAATTTCAAATAACATAACTCATCAGTTGATTTATTCTTTAACAAAAAAGTAAAGAATAACTAAAATCCCTTAAAATCCCAAAAACAAATGAAAAAAGCAACGATATAAATCTCAAATAGTTCATTCAGCAGTCTTCTTCTTCGCTTTAATCTTCTTAATAGGTTTTTCGACCTTTAGTTCATCATCATCATCACTAACAACATCGTTTGCTTGCTTCATCATAGTATAATGATAAAACAAACAAGCAACACACTCCCAATAAATATCAATGCTAAACTTATCATCCAATAACATAATTTGGTTATGCACAAAAAAAACTCAACAAACGCCATTATGAATGGTCCACAATCACTGAGAATGTTGAACAATACAAAATTAAAAATTAACTCTTGTTCAAAAATGTTCTTTTTTTAGCATAAAAAATAATTATGGTTTATCTTGAGTTGGTAAATTGTCCACAAATTTAAGTGAAACTCTGAAATTTTGAAATCAAAAGTTTTCTTGAAAATTCCAAACAACCGAATGAAGTGAATAAGGAAAATAGAGTATCTTGCAAGTTTCTCTCTAACATCTTTGTCGTGCTCTTTTGAACGTAAAGAATCATATATAAAAATGTCTTCAGTTCCATGTCCAACTGTCGCAAGATCCAATGCTCTCTAGTATTCAAAGAAAATAGTACATGATCAACCTTAGACCACTTCTGACCACACCAAATGTCCAAACCATGCATATACCAACACAAAAAATTATCAGGATCTTTAAAAAAGGTCTTTCTATCCTCATCATTAGCCGTCATGTACATCTAAAAAAAGCCTCAAATTTAGTTGAAAATGTCATCTGTGGTTGTTTAATTCTTTGCTACTTTTTTATACTTAACCGTTTTTTGTAAATAATAAAAAAATATTAATATGTTGCATCCTGAAAAAAAAGATAAAATCAAATTATATTTATTTGTTCTAACTATTAATTATTAAATAAAAATCGTAATATATTTTTATACAATAATTAAATTTAAGAACAATCATTAACAAATATCAACACATATAAAAATATAATAGCATAATTATGAATTTATGGATACCATACAATATTATATTTTTAAACAAATATTAACAAACATGAACATATTCTAACAATATAATGATGAAACTTGAACTTTATGTTTAAATGTAATATTTTAATTTAATAAACACGTTGATTATTAATAACACAAACCACTAAGTAGTGGTTATTAATAAGTCCCCATGACTTGAAGAGGGGTGATTACTAATGACTATAAATAGAATAAAGTCACATTATTTTTACTGTAATTCAGTTTAGTTTTGAGAGAGAAACTTAGAGTTTTTGCAGAGAGAAAATACATATTTTTTTTCTCTATATACCTCTCCTACACTAGAATACAATATCCAATAGGAGTGCAGATAAAACACGTACCCAGTATACATTCATATTCTCGTGCGAAAGGTAGCTAGAACGATCTTGTGAAGGAAGGAGTGAAAACTGGCTCTCGGTGTATACGTTTCTCCACTGCGTCAAGAACAAGTAAGTCGTGCTCTTACTATTTATTTACACCACATTTACTTTCATCAGTATCAGAGCCGCTGAAATTTAGTACTTTTAGAATTGCCTAAAAATTGGAATTTTTGTTTGGTAAATGTTTGATTTTGCCACTGATTTGCTTAGTATTAAATTTAACCGTGTTATTGATTAAATTTTTGCGAAAAATAATACCAGAATGTCCCATTATGTCGAAATCGTTGAAATTTTTGTCAGAATTTTGGAAAAAATTACGCCGTGGAAATCAACAGAAAAATCGACTCAGAAAATAAAATTTCTTGTCAAATAGAGGCTTGTAGGACGACGCATGGAGTATACAAGACACTAGTTTTGTTTCTAGTTTTGGAATTATTCCAAAACATGGCTGAAACATTGAAGTAGAGAGTGCAGATAGTGGGACGCATGACATAATTTAAATAAAAAACAAAAACTTAATCAGGAAATTACCCATAATGTCTCTTTTAATTTACTATTTAAAATATAACACCCTAATTTGGTTAATTAAGATTGTGACAGTATTTTAAATTCATTTTATTATTATATCATTTTAATGTTTGTATATTACGAATATAACCAATTCATATCTCCTCCTTATTTGACGTTTAAATTTGAAAATAAAGATTCAGTTACATAAAAACGCGCCCTTTCATATTCCAGCCTTTTCGCCTTCCATTCTCTGTAATCGAAGAGTTTCAAATTAAACAAAACCTTAGACGAAACGATTGAATTGCGCCTCTTCATTTTATCTATCTATTCAGATCATCTTCTCTTTGATCTGTTTTTTGTTGGTTTTTTCTTTTTCTGTATGCAATGAGAATGATTTTTTTGTTCTTTTGATGAATGTGATTGTGTGGGTTTTCGTGGGAGATATTTCGTTGATGTTGTGTAATAAGGGTTTTGTGTTGGATTGAAATTGTTTTGATTCTTTAGTGTTATTTTGCAAAATGACGAACGAGAAGAAGAACAACATACAAAAAAAAGAAAGAAGAATAAGGAGAAGAACAACAGATTGGCGTTGTGTGAATTATGTGAATTTCATAAACAGTGTATAGTTTGTTCGTAATGTGAACTTCTATGAACTTCCTTATCTTCAAACATATTTTTCATTTAACAGTTTGGATATGTGTGAACTTTTGTTTGTGAACCATTGTGAACCTTAGAAATGTAAAAGACATGATTAATTGGTGTGTAAACCTTAACTCTAGCTTTTTTTCATGTGAACCATGTGTATGCGAACCTATGTGAATCTCCGACATTTGTTATGAAGTATCCTAAAAAACATATGTAAACCTGTGCATGTGAACTTCTGTTTTAGTAGTGAAGTGTCCTGAAAACTTATGTGAACTGGTACTTGTGCACTTATGTAAACTTCCGATATTTTGTGATGAAGTCTTATCGAACTCATATGTGAACCCGAATATGTGAACTTTGAAAGCGATTTTTGAATATGCTGAATCCCCTTTCATGAACTTCAACTATGTGAACCGTTGTAAACCTTAATGAACTTTGATGAGAATAACTAGTAAAAAAAGAAACTAATAGATAAAATCACGATTAACAAAACTGAAATAATGTTGCGATTTTGAAGAATTAATTCAAACTGTAATCAATAAGGATACATTTTGTTAGATTTGAGAATTTGAATTAAGAGAGATTTTAGGAGTGAAAATCACGCATGATCCACGCTGATTTTCAGTTAGTTATGGGTTGACTATTTTTTAAATATAGAATGTTTGGATTGCAATATTGTTAATTAACAAAGATTGTGTCTATTTTCTCAATATGTAAACCTTAAGTATAAGGTTTGTTAAATTTTTCCAAACTTAATGGATAATACAAAACAAAACAAGGAACAAAGGACATGGGCTGACACCCTAAAAAGCATGTTTTCTTTTTTTTCTCATCTGTATTAAAGTGCTTCATATTTGAACACATTTGACAAACATTTCCCCAGATATACCACCTCTATTTAAAACCCATTTTGATTATTTTCGTTGGCATCAGAATCAGAGTACCCATTGTTATCATTATAATGATTCATACAGTTACAGTGCTCCTCCATCACTTCAAAGTGCTTCTCCTTACTCTTCTTATTCTTTGAGGCACCTTGATTTTGATACAAAAGCATGATTCAGTCCAGTACTCAAAGTCGAAAGATCAATATCATTCTCTTGAACAGTGGAGATGGCTCGTTTTTGGTTGAGGTTTGCTTTTGTCGGTTTGGGACGTTTTAGAGTTTCAGTTGTTGAAGAGGCAACAATTTGGGCAGAACTTGATTCGGTGGTTTGAATAGAAGAATCTTGGGGAGAGAGCTTTCAGATTTTCTTAGGCCGAGAGGGGATTTTGTAGCCGGAGATGATGTCGTTTGGGGAGAGATAATTGTAGTTATCGTTGAAACGATTTCGGTAAAGGAATTAACGATGACAATTACCGTAATGTCAAGAGGGTGGGGTGAATGGTGTTTGTTTGGTTGGGATTGGGGTTGTTGATTGTCAGTGTGCTCTCTTATGTGGTTTTTTCAGTGTAGAAATGACGTACTGATGATCGGGACAGTGAAGTGCAGTTTTGATCCGATTATTAATTCAATGCAATTCACCCAAACCACAAAATTCAATCCAGGTACTCGAGAATTTGCATCACCTTGGGGTATCAATGAATCCCTACGAACAAGCAATATCAATAATAGGGAGAACTCTCTCATCTTTTGATGAAGATAATCTTATTAATTCCTTGCTATGGTTTTGGCGATTGTAAGCATTCAACAGTTCTTGTTTTTCTGGGAATTTGAAAGGAAAGTAAATGTTTATTTGCATTTTGCAGCAACTACACATGACCAACATGTGACTTATAGAAAAAATATACTCCCTCCGTCTCATTTTAAGTGTCAATTTTTCGTTTATTACACATTTTAAAAAATTACATTTAATAGAGCAACTTTTAAAAATTTATCCTTATATTGAAATCACACAAAAGAATATGATTGGCTATATGAAGTAAGTATTCTTGGAAATATTAACTTCTACCATTAATACATAAGGATATTTTAGTAATGTTTTTGTAAAAAGTTGAATTGTGACACTTATTTTGGGACAACCAAAGTGCACTTTTGTGACACTTAAAATGGGACAGAGGGAGTAATACGATAGCAACTCTCTCATCTCTCTCTCTATCACCACACATCCCTAAGAGCGGTCAACTTTTTGTTATTTTTTTGTCATTCTTTGTGTATAATTAACTTGACGGTAATCCATGTGTTTTGGTTTGAAAAATAGACATTTACTGATTAAACTATTGTCAACTTGTTGTCATCTTTGTAGTCAATTTTTTGTCAAGTTTGGGTAGACTTTGTTCATGCATTCAATTTGACGGAATTTAACGGTGATAGATATTATTGATTTAGAAATTAGGGTTTGATTATTTATGTTTTAAATTTTTTTCTTTAATATCAACTTGTTGTCATCTTTATTTTTCTATTACAAGTTGACCATATGATTACGAATCATAGAAAAAATATATCAAAAAGCTTATATGTGGCAGTATAAGGAATAGATTCATCAAAAATAATATTGTTGAGATTTCTTTCTTAAGATAACATTTATGAAAAATAATACTTTAAAAATAATATATATGTAATTTGACCCAAAATAAGCACATGCTCTGACATAGACTACACAATAATTGAAGTTCATATATGTTCAAAAACATCATTCACAAACACAAACAACGAAAACAACTAAAAATGCATAATCTATACCTTCTAATCAACAACACTGTTTGATTTGAGATTTTTCAAAACAAAAGACACTTTCCTCGACTCTTCTTCTTAATCTTTCCTTTTCTTAACCACTGTCTCTTTCACTTTGTTAGACCCACCTTTTTTATCTTTACTTTTCATAACAACTGACTCTTTCAGCTTCTTTGACCCTACTTTTTGTTCTTTCATTTTCTTAATACTCGTCTCTTTCTTGGAAGCCATTACCTAAACAAAAACAACACATTCAAAGGCATTGATCCTCGAAAAAAAGTACCTTCATAAAAAAGATAAAATTTTCTATTTTAAACTACAATAAGAATCTGTAAAACACGCTTGCTTGATTATAAACTACTCAACAAGTAAACATTAAAATTGTGATAACTAAAGAAAATGAACTAAAAAAGAGAAATATGAGAGTATCTTCTCATAAAAACTTCTTCTGTAAACTTAGAAAGGGAAGAGAAAAAACTGAGAGAAAAAGAGGGAAGATGAAACGGTAGAGTGAGAAAAAGAAAGAGAAAATAAAAAGATTTAATATGATTATATTTTTTGTGAAAGTAAACTCATTAACCACGTTTTTTGTAACCAAAGCATTAAATAAGGAGAAAGATACAGTTGTAATCTTAAAATCAAATCTTTTAAATTAATAGGTTATTTTTAAATTTTTGAAATTTAAAATGGGCATTTATATATACATAAAACAATAAAGTAACATTTTTAAAGAAGAGTCAAATTTTAATGGGCATTATTGAATTTTGAAAACATAAAAATAGTTGTTGACATAATTGTTTGAACACTCCTCTATTATCGCAGGAGTAGAAAAAAGTGGAGAGAATTTCATTTAAACATTTAAAATTTGAAGATAAAAATTGATACTACATGACTCAGTCTATCATATGAAATATTCTAAAACAAGGTGCATTTGTATTAATTGCAAACATTACTTAAACTCTGTAGAAATTCTAATTTAAGCGTTAGATTGAAAACGGAGGAGAAAGTCTTGTTCTCTGAAAACAATCTATTTATCCCTTGTTTCATCCTTTTCAGTTTAATAATTCCGTACAATTTTTAGACGAATTCGCAACAAAATAGAGTTAAAACAGATCATGTTAGACACCTCTGCCGTGCTAAACGGACAGAGAAGGAGCTATACTGACAAAAGCTAATTTCTACATAGACAGATGAATTATTGTGCATAATTTCTGCTTGGTACATGGACAAAGAGGGTCTACACGGACAAGGGCAAAATCCTACACGGACATCAACCATGTCCATGTACTAGTCCAACAAGCTACAGGATCATTTTACACGTTACACGAGCATAGGCCAAACGCTAAAAGGAAGTTAAACAAGTATTTTAAAATTTTAGTTGTTTTTATTACAATTTGTAGACTAAATAAATAATAGCAGTTGAATAAATAACTAGTGCTCAATCCTTTTAGAATCAACACTTGGAGCTCTTTAAGCTTATTACTTCAGTAATAAGTGTCCTTACCTATTGACAGCATAGGTAGAAATTGCCATCAATTTTTTGGCAGAGGATGGAAATTTAGATCATTGGCAGAGGAAATTACAAAGTAAATTGGTTTAACAGCAGACCATCTCGAATGGTTCGTATAATGTACTCGCACATTTCTCTGTTTTTCTTTATGCCATCAATGTGAAGGAACGTTCCATCAACACAGCAATCCAAACAATAATTTTTTTTGTATAATATACTGAGAAACTACTACCAACACTGCAATTAACATTTAACTACGAAATAAGTTACAAATACAAACTAAAGATCTTTGTAGCGAAGAGGTTACATGTCAAAATGCATATGCCAACATAATTACCTCATCTTTAAGAAAGGTTGGAATAATATACATGATTTACATTCAATCCTGTGCACAAATGTTACGCATCACGGATCAAGTTTGTTGGTTCACTCAATACGTATTTGGGAAGCTCATATTTTGCACCTGTTATACGACCAAATTCGTCATTATAAACCTCACAAATCACAATACAACATTTGCACATTTATAAACCATAAATCATACATATAACAACTGCTACCGCAGCTCAAAAAACTAACTAAAAGGACCATCAAGTACCTCTTTCATCATAACATATAGTCAAATCAGCATTTTGAACAATAACACCTGCGCTCTCAACTATTGCCCGTGCAAGGTTTAAGTCTGCTTCAGCCGCAGCCCGAAGTGCATCCCAGATTTCTGATATTCGGAAAATGAGTTTGCTATGAGTTTTAATGTGTAAGCAACCACAAGTGCATCGTAAACATCTCTATGGAGAAGGGAAGACATAAATTAAGCAAAATTCTCAAACAACCAAAGTTTATAACTTTTCTCAGAGCATATGCATATTAAATATCCAAACTGGCACAGACACTGCACTGCTGGCTTTTGGTAATCCTGAAAAATATTTGTAAAGCTATCAAGCATAGCTAATTATACAATCTGATTTCCTTGCACTGTGGCAAACCCAATCGATTGATTGTGTTAATTAATTTATCAGGCTCCAAAAGCTTTAACTCCAGTTACATGTTGGTAGCAAGGCAGCTTCTATCAGACAAATGATTCCATTCAAATTGCATTCCTAGATTCATATAGTCCTACTAATGGAATTGTAGCAGCTTAGCACCAAGAGATAAGGGGTTTGAATCTTGGTGGGAGAAAACAAAATGACTTGTCTAGAAAAGATCCATGTAGTCTTTTCAATCTTTTGTTGAACTAGATCTGTTCAAGTAATCAGGCTATATATTTAAGACATCAATTTCACAAAACAAACATGCTCATTCAGTTATTTATATTTAATTCTCTACGTACAATGTTAAAATACAGAAAAAATCTAATTCATTAAAACAGATTCATTTGGATTCTGGCAGTTCAAATAGTAGATATTGACATTGTCCAAAACCATGAGCAGTGCTGAATTTGCACGCAAGAGGAATTATTAGTTATATCCTGAACAACAATTTCGTTGAAACAAATAATATCAGCACCTAAATTCAACATCTTTTATAAACCCTTAATAATTTGTAGAAACCATATTGTTAGTATATCTGCCCAAATGGCTGCAATTTATTCGATGATCTCCACAGATACAACAGTAACATTCATTTCACTGCAAATTCCAGACATTTGTCATCTGCTAGTAAGATTTTTCTAAATATTGTCCTTCAAGTTCAATCCTTCTCAACTGGTTGCAAATGCGTGCCGCACTTACAATGTATAATAGTCAACTCTAGTCCAAAGCAGTCCATAAGATTCTTCCCTGAATTCCCCCCCGGCCTCCCCAACCACCTCGCTCTCTCTCTCTCTTTTAAGAATTAACACATCGTAGACAAAAAAATCGACTAAGTTTAGCCCTAAAATTGTTCACCAATAAATTTAAATCAAAGAATTTCTAAGTAGCATCTTATAACGACCAAGAACATTACTTATCATTTTCTAAGCCATGAAATAAACTAGAGTAGATTTATGTACATCATAAATTTTAGAACAATGGCATTCGTGCCAACATTTCGTGCTCATAACATTCAAGCGATAATAGTGATACGTGATGATATGCTCGAATAAACGGTACCTTTCCTTCCACCATAGTGAGGAGCAGTATCCCAAAACTCATCACGCAACTGTACAAGCTGAGATTTCGTTATCGGCTGGGGATGCTTCCAAGGTTTGGGCTTCCGGATTTTCTTCAATGATCCTGCAATAATAATAAATTTGTTAGCATTCAACTATCATATGCCTAATATAAAAAAGTTACACAATAATCAAAATAATCAGAGCAATGCCATCAACTCTCCTTTGCATTAAATCCACAATCTTACTGGCAATACACTAATTCACAACCTTAGAAGCAAAAAACACCAAATATTTGAAGTCAACAAGGGAAAAAGAGTTATTTTTTTCTTATCATATCAAAATCTTGTGTTGAAAATTAATCAAAATTTTTAAGCAAACTCATAAATGAGAAATCAGAAAGATAAGAACAATACAAATACACACGAATTCATCAACTAAATTAGCTTAAAACTTAAACCCCACCACATTCACAAACAATGATATCAAAACCCAAAAAAAAAAGAAAGAAAACTACAAATCGCAAAACCCGTGAAAGCATAGATTACATTGCAATCAGAAGAAGAGAAACAAAATTAAAAAGTGAAGCTAATTGTAGAGAATATGTAAATAAGAAAGCTAGAAAAAATTAAAAAAAAAAAAGAAGTACCGTCGCCTTTGCGCGGTGAGGATGCAGCACAGCCCATTGTGATAATTAGTTTTGTTAAAGGGAAAGAAAGAAAAAAAAAAGGGAAGGAAGAGGTATTGTTAGTGCAGAAGAAGAAACTTCATGGAAAACGAAGCAGCTCACTTCTATCTTTTTTATTTTTTGTTGTCAAATTTGTTGGCTTTTTGTTTGGACCTGTAATTTGTTGGGTTATGAGTTGAGTTCATTCGTTTCTTGTGTTTCTTTACTTTTTGTTTCTACACTTTTTGTGGGGCACTCTTTCTACAATTTTTAGAGGAAATTTCACCACATACGACTTTTCAGTTTTTTATTACGTTAGTTGGCATCCATTTTCAGGCTGGACTTTCCTTTTGTGGTTTTGCAACTTATTTTACACTTATACGATGTCCAGCTCAATATTATTGTTTGGGTTT
>CANYCX012662194.1:0-13747 GCA_948193385.1 Breynia disticha f. nivosa
GAAACGAAGAGATAATCACTCCGAAAATCGAAATAATCCTTCTAATCCTTCTTTAGCTAGTGTTCGCTTGTCTTACATCACTTTTATAAGCATATCACACTTAGGATTAGCTAACAAGTTCAATTCTTCTTAGTTGTGCAACTCTGACCAGTTGACATTTTTCTTAATTTTCCACACCCAAATAATCTGATTTCTTTCTCAAAATTTAACCATATATAAAAAATTTATAATAGATCACTTTTAATGAATACCAAACTTAGAATTACACATTTTTCTCATAGAATTTACAAAATACATTTTTAAGAAATTCTAGGAAAACTATATGTTATACTCATTATCTCGACCTGAAAATTTACAGTAACATTTTTCAAATATAAATGAACAACTTTCATGATTTATACTTTTTCTAAATCAGCCTCTAAGTACGTCTAAACTGTTGCTTAATTTCGGACCATTTTAAGCATTTCCACACACCCTAACATCTCAATCCTATCAATTCAACTCCAAATCACTTCTAATGCATATACTAACCTTTCTAAGCATTAAACATGAATAATAAACAAAGAATAACGTTCATGTAACTTACTTTGTTGTTGAAAAGCTAAAAACGCTAGAAAATCGATTTAGAGCAAAATAGATACAACCTAGCAAATCTGGTAGGTTTTCTTCGATTTTCTTCTCCTTTCCTCACTTAGGGCTTTAAAAGGACGAAATAAAGGTGTTTGGGAGGTGATCTGATGTGTTTATATATATAGAAGACTAAGCACGAGGTGGCACGTGCTTAAGAGGCATTGTTTGTCTTTTCTTCTTTTACTTAATGATGAAGCATTACAATTCAGATCATCATAATGGGCTTTAAGAGTTGGTAAAGGTTTAATATGCTTATATTATAAGCCCGATACAATTTACCATTTATCTAATCTAACCTATTTAGCATTCTATGGTTTTGTTATTCTTTCTATGTATACTTAATCTATAAGCACCTAAATGATATATGCAAGGTGGATACTAAATAAGTATGAATGATGCAACCAATGTATGAAAATGTATGCTCTTATGAATGATTTTTGGTCATTGCTATGACATGCAATTTCTGTCTCTAAATTCTTGTATTGATTCTTCTTCTTTACTACCTTACTTTGCAATTTCATCTCAATTCCGCAAGAACGAAGAAAAGGACACGATTTAAGATTCAACCCCCTTATCTTGAATCCTACAATATTGCATAATAAATATTTAAGATCATAAACGTCGACTTTACTCCATATAGTAATTCAACAAGTGTATTTGTTTCATGATTTACTAATGCTCATTAAAATATAAGATGACTTTATATGGTATTAGATGGCATAATATAAAAAACAAAACCATGATAAACTATTAATTTGATGAGTTATTTTTTATAATTTTATTCATTAAGACTTTCAACTCATAAAAAAACAATAATAATTCATACTATTAATTAAAGAAAAAAAACAAAATAAGATTCTTTATTTTTACACAAAAAAAGATTCTTTTTTTTTTTTACACAAAATAAGGTTCTTTTTAAACCAACTATAAAACAAACAAGACACTAGAATTTAACATTTTTTATATTTGAGCCCTTACTTTAAACGACGTCTAATTAAACCTGACATACCCCGACCAATTTGAATCCCTATACAGTAACCCTAGCCTCTTGAAGATCGCAGCAACCATCTCGCATCGCATAATCTCGTTCATTTTCTCATTCTATATTTCGGTAAGTCTCACCCTTATCACTCAATCAGCTCTCACCTCCTTAGTTGTTAATTTGATGCTATTTGTGTCATGGACGTTTGGTTGACGGCAAAGTTCATCCTTTTCTTTCCACGAACTTTTTATCTAGATGATTTCGATGCCTTTCTATATTATTGTATCTTTATAGGGCGGAATTCAGTTTAATTTAATTTTTCTTTGTTTGTTTTACATACTTGTTTCTTTTATTTGCAGATACTGATTTTATAACTAATGTTATTGGAATCAACGGTAAGCTCCGGGATATATTTAACCCTGTAAATTTTAGCACGAAATCATCCTAGTTCCCCTTTTATTGAAAGCCTAAATTCATGGCGGAAGAAGATACCGTCTTCCTTTATTTTCAGCATCGCCTAGGTCGTGATTCCGATGGCTACTCTCTTTATGGTGTCAACATTACGCGCAGCGCTGAAGGGGGTTTGGTGGTAAATCCTCCACTTTTACTTCTGAGAATTGATTTGAAAAAACGAAGCGGCATGACGTGTGCTAAATTTGGCTCCAAGTTTTACTTCCTTGGCGGTTTTAACTTAATAGACGACACGTTATACGACTATGTACCCAATGTACTGGTATATGACCCAACTGATTCAGAAATCTCCCAAAAACAAGTTGCTTACCGGGCGCTTTGCTTGGTGGCAGAGTTTTGTCATAAGCCCCACCAACATTCTCATTTCAGGAAGTTTTCGTGATGTTCTCTTTTCTTTTAACCCTCAAATTCGTAAGTGGACAAAAGTTGAGATGCCTGATGAGAGTATTAGTCTCTATCCCTTGTTTGTGGATGGTTGCTTTTATAGAGTCCGTGATTGTGCTGGTGCGGTGAGCAGGTACGGTCCTTTCTCTCCAACTGATGTGCCTTTTATTGACAAGGTGGCCATAGATTGGGGAGATTTTGAATCTCCAAGGAAAATGATGATGGCTTCATCAAATATTTGTTATTTGGGTGATGGGATTTTTTGTGCCATAGATACTGCTCCTAAGTGTATTCCCATCCCCGAATTCCACAGCAATGACTTTGATCCTTATCTTCGCTTGTTCAATTTGATTATCTATAAAAACATTCGGGGAGATCCATCAGGTAATGAGCTCAAATGCTTGGATTCAGCCTCGTGGGCTGTGCCTACTGATTTTAACAGCCTTGGTGGTCTCGTTAGTTGCCATGTTATGAGAACTGTAAGTATAGAATGTGCCTTTGTTCATAGTATGTAGATTTCTGTTCAGCAAATGGTGAACTTTGTTCATAGTGTTTTGTTGTCAGATTTATTATGCGTGAAGGAATCGATTATTTTATGTTGATATCGACACTATCCTGCCGTTTCTTCTCTTTTGCAGGAAAAGGACCGGAGGATCCAAGACGATGATAAGAGAACTGAAATTGATGTAGTCTTTGATTCTCAGATTTATCATGTGCAAGGAATTGATTATTTAATATTGATATTGACATTGTCCTGACATGTTTTCTCCGTACAGGAAGAGAAGGACAAGAGGATCCAAGTCGATGACGGGAAAATTGATGCTGATTTGGTACCCCCCCCCCCTACAATGATGCAATATCTTTATGTTTCCTTCATAATTAGAAAATTGAAAAAGCAATTGAAATAAAGGTGTGCCTTTGGAGGAAAGGTTGGATGAAAAAGGAATTTAGAGATCCATGTAGTTTGTTTTTTATTGTTGAGTAATTGTGGGTGGAAAATTCAGGTTGATCTGGTTTAAATGAAGATCACTTTTTTTTTTTAATTGTTTTTGATAATTTTCTTGTTGCAGAAAAGAAGAAGAAAGGAAGAAAAAGAAAGAATGCTTAGTTGAATGATTTGAACATTGGAACTAAACTTGGTATGATTTAATTTGTCCTTGGACATAGCAATTTCACTTGTTTTTTTGATGTACTAATATAAAATCATTTTTTTTTCAATTGTAAGGCCCCAACATAATTACTGGTTAGTACGATTATATTCATTTTAGGGCTCTGTTATGTTTACTCGTATAACTTGTTTTTAAATAACAGAACTCAAACGAGGGTACCTGAACGAGGAGTTGAAGGATCCTATGGCCTGTTGGAAGAAATGAGCATGTTACGGATGCGGAGAAGTCATGCAATTAGTAATTTGTTGTTGTGCTTCACTTTTTGTGAACATCCCGACTCATTTGCAACTATATTATTCACCTATTTCTTTTTATCATTTTGAATTTATTATAAACTTGATGTGGACTTAGCAACCATTTGTTGTTGTGCTTCCCTTTTTACCATTCAAACATGTATGCAGGCAAATTGGTCTCATACCAATGAAAACATTGACAAATCGGCTGATTCAATCATTAAACCAATGTATCACATCGGGTTTTAAATATTAAAAAAAATTAAATAATTTTGTATGTTCATATATATTTTTTATTTATTTATATTCTTTTTAAACTATTGGTTTGATGAGCGAATTAACTACCTATCTCTTTTTCGGTTAAATCACTGGTCTGGTTTTGATAACACTGTTTAGCCAAACTAAACATATATATGTTTGATATTTTGGTTTACTATATGATTACACATTAGGATTTAATGAGTAAGTCTAAATAAGGACTTAAAGAAAGTCTTAGTTTTTTAATTCAATTTGAATAGGCTTAATTTCTCATTTTAGAGAAAAAATATACAAAATAAAAAACTTTCACTTTCACTTTCACTTGAATCATTAACAAAGGCACAACAAAGCGATAAAATGGGTTGTTGATAGAACTAATTATGTACATTTATTTCGTTTGTAATTTTGTTTTTCTTCATGACAATTTAGCAGATAAAACTTGCAAACATGAGACATTTTATATACTTTGATTTATCTAGGTATACTTGCAAACACAGAGATTTACTGAGGAATTGATGAAGAAAATGACATATCAAGAGGAACATGTTTAGAGCCATCAAATGATTCATTCATGACTCACTTGCAAGCATGAATTGGTGACCAGAAGACCAGTCACAAACGTGATTCAAAGTATCATGATTTTGGTCCTTCAAAGATGCATTCGTGACATGCAATGAATGAAGCAAAAAGAAGCCAGAATGAGGGTCACATTCGTGACACTCATGGATCACAAATTGGTGTAGATAATGGTATATCTTGGATATAGATAAAGATTATTGCTTGGTTTACTTATGGATATACTGCAATTTTGTGCTTGATTGATTTTTATCTTTTGTTAAATGAATGTCTAGTTGATTGATCTTAATGAATGAATGATTAAATGGGCAATTGTGTTTGATTGTTATTAGCGGCTCTAGGTCGGAGTTGCGAAAGCCTAGGAATAGAGACGGTTAAACCATTATATTGAATCATTATCAGAAAATCTCTAGAGGAACAACTATGATTAAATATTCATTGTTTTCAATTAATTGGTTGCGCTTTATGAATAATCAATTGCAATTGCTTGTTGCTTATTTGATTCTAGTAGTCCTAATTCAAAACGAGAAAGCTGAGGATTAGGACAACAAAATCAATTAGTGTTAGGGATTTTTTGGATAGAAATATACCAACTAACCTTAATGTGTTCCATGAAATACGTAAGAGAATACAACTTTCTCTATTTCAGTGTATCACGAAAACAGAATACTTGCTAGTCTTAAGGACGCAATTAGAAGCATCTTGAAAGGCGGTCTAATTGACGTTTAGTGCGAGAACACCATAATTACCTCAATCAATTAAGTAACCAAGCTAAATCTTTATTGAAGTCTAGGAGAGCCTAACACCTTTATCCATACTTGAGTTTTTACTTATCTTTGCATGATTTTACTTTTTATTGTTTAATCAAAACCCAAAATCACTATTCATGTTTATCGATTTCTTTTATTTATGTTTCAGTGAACTCGAAACTAGCCATTTTGATTATGACTCAAACAAACCAATCATGATCGTGACTTCCTTTGCCAAGAATCGAAGCCTCTTCTAGTGCAAATGTGACCCATGAATTGAAAGCAAAATGGACGAGAAGATGAGTCACAAATGTGACTCATTTGGAGTCACAATTGGAGCTTGAAGAAGGGTAAACATGACACATTTGTTTGGTGGAAAAATGAAGCAGAAAAGGGGTCATGTGTGTAGCCATTTCGAGTTTTGTTTGGTGAAAAAATGAAGCAGAAAAGGGGTCATGTGTGTAGCCATTTCAAGTTCCATTTTGTGATCTAAAACACTAATTTGTGACATTTAGAAAATGTCCAAAAATGCCTCATTTGAGGGGTTAAGTGTAGGACATTCACGACATTTCCAAGGAGCATCATTTGGGGTCTTGCCCCCCTTGAGTGCAGGGAACTAAAGCTTGGAACAAGAGTTCTTTATTTTCTTCTTTCTTCATTTTCTTTTTTTTTTTTGATGTTTGATTTATCCATGTCAGGCTAGTCTTTTTGTTGACTTATCTTGGATATAGATCAAGATTATTGTTTGGTTTACTTATGGATATATTGTAATTTTGTGCTTGAATGATTTTTATCTTTTGTTAAATGAATGTCTAGTTGATTGATCTTAATGAATGGATGATTAAATGGGCAATTGTGTTTGATTGTTATTAGCGGCTCTAGGTCAGAATTGTGAAAGCCTAGGATTAGAGAGGGTTAACCCATTATATTGAATCATTATCAGAAAATCCATAGTGACAACTAGGATTAAATATTCATTGTTTTCAATTAATTGGCTGCGTTTTATGAACAATTAATTGCAATTGATTGTTGCTTATTTGATTCTAGTAGTCCTAATCCAAAACGAGAAAGCTAAGGATTAGGAAGACAAAATCAATTAGTGTTAGGGATCTTTTGGATAGAAATATACCAATGAACCTGAATGTATTCCATGAAATACCTAAGAGAATACAACCTTCTCTAGTTTAGTGTATCTGTTTTGATAACACTGCTTAGCGAATCTGTTCATGACGAGTTCAGTGAACTCGAAACTAAACATATATATGTTAGATATTTTGGTTTACTATATACTTTATTATTACACATTAGGATTTAATGAGAATGAGGATAAAGTTCAATTTTGGGTTTAACATTTTATTCGAAGTATAATATTGGGTTCAATCTTTTTTTGGGTCCAATTTTATACTTGATGTTTGCACTGTAGATCAAGTTAGAGTCTTTGGTTTGTAAAAGTATGGTCAAATCTCATTTTTAGTACCAGAATTGATGATTTAAGATTGAAACAAAGTTGTTTCCAGTAGTTGTTATTGAAAAGGAGTCGCCTTTGTGTATTTGACAAAAAAACAAATTTTTAGTAAAAAATTTAGATTTTTCTAGTTTTTTAGTTATTTGGATAATTTAAATTCAGTTGTCATAATAAAATAATGTTGTTTTGAACTGATAATGTTAAAGACTATAATTTAGCGTTCCACTGTAACTCTAATGTAACACTATTAGTAACACAAAAGCTTTTGTTTATTAATTTACTAATCAATACTTTAATTGAGCTATAACGAAAACGTTAAGACATCGAATTAGATCAAAAAAAGATTGGATCCAACATTGTACTCTGAACAAAACGTTAGGCTCGAAAATGAACTTTATCCCAATGAGTAAGTCGAAATAAGGACTTAAAGAAAGCCTTAGTTTACTAATTCAATTTGAATAGGCTTAATTTCTCTTTTTAGAGAAAAAAATATACAAGATAAAAAACTTTCACTTCTCTTGTCCATGAAAACTAAGTGTTCATATGAATCATTAACAAAGGCACAATAAAGCGATAATATGGGTCGCTGATAGGACCAATTATGTACATTTATTTCGTTTGTAATTTAGTTTTTCGTCATGAAAATTTAGTAGATAAAACTTGCAAACATGAGACATTTTATACACTTTGGTTTATCTAGGTACACTTGCAAACACAGAGATTTACTGAGGAATTGATGAATAAAATGGAACATCAAAAGGAACATCTTTAGAGCCTTCAAATGATTCATTTGTGACTCACTTGCAAGCATGAATTGGTGACCAGAAGACTAATCACAAACGTGATTCAAAGTGTCACGATTTTGGTCCTTGAAAGATGCATTTGTGACATGCAATGAATGAAGCAAAAAGAAGCCAGAATGAGGGTCACGCTCGTGACACTCTTGGATCACAAATTGGTGTATCTAATGGCTAAACGTGAGACATGACATTGAAGGAAATACATTGCAGCCATGTTGTCACGAACTTGACACATAGGTGTCACGAGTTTGAAGGTCCAATTGGCAAACGTGACTCATGAGAATTGATGGCAAAACGGGCAACAAACCAATCATGATCGTGATTTTTCCTTTGCCACGAATTGAAGCCTCTTCTAGTGCAAATGTGACCCATAAATTGAAAGAAAATTGGACTAGAAGATGAATCACAAACGTGACACATTTGGCGTCACGAATTGGAGCTTGAAGAAGGACAAACATGTAACGCCACAAAAATATTACGTCAAATATTACGAATGATTTGGCAAAAACTTACAATCCAGAGGCATAAAATGGTCATAAGAATGGCCATGGAAACCATTCCCATGGCCATTCTGGACAAGGAAGTTCTGACTTAAGCCAGAAAAGGCCAGAGGCCGTTCCATGTGGCTGTTCTGAACGTCAAACTACAGATAAACCACACGTTTCATTAAAGAGAGAGAGTCTTATGTTTGGAACCTACACACTCCCAACTATTCTCTCTCGACTCCAAGCTTGAAAATACCTTTCCAAACCCTTCCTAACCTACAAATCTTGCTCCTAACACGTAGAGACTCGTAGATTTCACCCAAAAAACAGAACCTAAAAGAGTCTACAGTTGTTGGACAAAATTTACGTGAGGTAAGTTCCATTTTGAGGAAATTAACGTAATAAAGAATGATTTTTTAGTAGGGTCTTGTGGGGTTTTGTGTGGTATTCAAAATGATATGCGTTTTTAGTAGTACATTGCAAGAATGGTGAGAGTTTGGGGATTTTAGGGTTTGGTCAATTGGAGGTTTGTGAAAATAAGAGTAAGGGTAGGAAATTTAGGTTGAATTTGCGTACAATGAGTATAATGTGATTGAATGTGTGTGTAGGTATTAAGATTTAGAGCCCAAATCGAAGGTCGGGCGACGAAATTGTGCTTGGAACAAGAAGTAAGTGCATTTGCCACTTACTTTAGTGTGTTGTTGTGTATGAACGAATGATTTTATATAAGTGTTGTGTTGCTTGGTTATGTATGAATTTTATTCTTGTGAGACTATGATTGTTGGTTTAATATATGGTGGTAGGTTATGGATAGTGGTTTTGATATATAGTTGCATGTTGTTGTGGTTATGTATGATTTGGGTTATTATGACTTACTTGCTGGCCAGGAAATTCGGATGATTGAATTCGGTATTTAGTTACATGTTAAGTGAACTTTGGCAATTTGGTGATGTGAACATGAGGTGCTTGAATTGCATATATTATACATCATGGATGGCTTGGCATAAGCATTGTGTGTGTTCACGTTGGAAACATTATCGGGGGTTTCGTACCCACAATTAAGGAAGGGAGTAAATGCTCTCTTACAAAGAAAGAAATGGAGTCTTGGACTCAAAAAAGAAGAGGTGAGTAAAATCCCTCTTACAAAAGAAGAGGCGAGTAAAATCCCTCTTACAAACGAAGAGGAGATCCTCTTACAGATGAAAATAATGGGACCTAGGTTCACAAATGAGGAAGAGTGAGAACTCTATCCTACACTAAGGCTCCGGAGCATAAGCATATTGTATGTTGCATTAGAATGTGCATAATTTCATTCATTCATTAGTAGCATTAACAAACATGAAGTTTCTTGGCATGTTTATTAAGTGAATGGACATATGTTTTATGATGAATGAGTGTAGTATGTTTGTGACTATTGGAAATGGTGAAATTGTATACATGTGTGTGATGAGATGTTGGAAATGTTGCTTGCATGTGATAAGCTAATCGGTACATTATGTGACATGGATGAGGTATGTTAATTAGGTGTTGGAGTGCCATTTAATGTGTTGTTTGTGTATGAAATGACTATGTAAGTAAAGGGAAAAAATGGTGTATATATGTTGAGATGAAAGTTACTGAACTCGGAACTGGAAGGTGTGAACGACCAAGCTGGCCGTTCCCATGGCCGTTTCCCCTTTGTATAAACGATCAAAGGGTGTGAATGGCCTAGTGAACGACCATTCTGGTCGTTCCCCCTGTGTATAGTGTAGTTTGTTTTATCGTTTTCTAGGTTAAATAACTTATATTTGTGTGGAGGTTAGGCCGTATAGGCCGAAGGTTCCCCTGCGAACTCAGCATAATAACTATAAGGATTCCCTTACTGAGTATTCTTTATACTCACCTTTATTTTGCTATGTATATGTGTGCAGAGCGACAGTAGCCGGTGCAGGGACATCCTTTTGGCGGAGCTCGAGCATGTGATACTTTGGGGATAGGTCGGCTCCTAGTGGTTTTGAATACACTACACTTTTGTATCTTGTATAGTCATATACACGATAGTAGAGGCTTGGCACTTGCATTGTTTTGAACCGAAAACCATTAGCTTCCGCATATTTTAGTTGATTTGTATTTTGGGCCGGTTTAAATGAGATGCATGTGTGCCATTATTTCTATATATTTATATATATATATATATATTCTCTTAATTTCAATTGCATTTTTATTTAAAAAGAAAATAAAAATGGGTGCGAAAATCGGAATTTAATGAAAGACGAACTTTACGAAAATGGGTTTCACATTTAGTGGTATCAGAGCGGGGATTAGATTCCCTGTGGACTGTACCAAAACTTTGTTTTCATTGCATCACATTTCATGAAACTAAAGTTTTCAAATGATGATTTGTCTAGGATGGAGCCTATAGAGAATGTATCACACGAGGTTACTGTCGAGTCCTAGGAGCCCGTGCAGGGGTAGGGCCCAGCCTAGGACATGGAGCACCAACTACATTTGGAGGAGCACCATTTGCACCAAGTGTTATACCTTTTAACCATACATATGCCCAATTCTATCATACTATGATGCTACAGTTTTTTGGCCAGCAGGGAGGACAGTAGGGCGGTCAGCAAGGTGGCCAACAGAGGGCACCGAAGGGAGGCCAACAGAGGGAGGGCCTCAACTTTGACAGGAACGTTTCGAAAGTGTGCAAGCAGGGTGCCAAATCATTTGAGGGGACCACTGATCCTGCTGAGGCTGAGGGTTGGCTTCGACACACAGAGCGGATCCTTAACCAATGTCGGTGCACATTGGATCAAAAGTTAGGTACATTACCTCCTTACAGGAGAAAGAAGTATGGTATTGGTGGGAGGCAGTCCCTAGGAGTCAGAGTGATCCCCCTACACTCACTTGGGCTGACTTCCAAAGAGAGTTCACTGAGAAATACACTCCTGCACATTACCTCAGCAAGAAGAAGATAGAGTTCTTAGAGCTGAAGCAAAGAGATATGACCGTCACTGAGTATGAGCCACATTTTACCAGACTCTCTAGGTATACGCCAAAGGATATGGCCACTGATGTCCAGACGGGGTTGCAGCTTAATATCTGCACCTGTATTGCTATGAAGCCACCTACCTACCAGATGCTACTAGAGACATCACTCAGAGTTGAGGAGCTTATGATTGAGGAGGGGCGTGCAGAGGTCAAGAGACAAAAAAAGTTCGATAGTTCCAGTGTTACGGGGGGACAACAGAGTACAAATTTCAGGCCCCCTAGGACTATTAGCAGAGGAGGTAGCAGGTAGGAGAGTGGAGTTGGGAGTTGGGGGAGCCACGCTTTAGACCCCCTGCTCTTGGACATCAGAGTACTAGAGGACACACTGGGGTAGACGCTCGCTAGCTTTGTTATTACTACAACAATTCGGGGCACCAGATCAGACATTGCTACCAGAAGTTGAGAGATGAGGGCAGAGCAGTACCGGGGCAGAGTTGTGTGGGAGATAACCGTGGAGCTCCTACTAATAGTGCAGGCAGAGGCAGAGGTGGTAGGACTTCGAGTGCCACTGTGAGAGGGGGAGGAGCTTCTCAGACTACAGCTGTGTCTTAGGCATGTGTGTACGCTATGACACGTGATGAGGCGGCAGCCAAACCTAATGTGATCACTGGTATAATTTGTATATTTGCACTTGATACATTGTTTTGATTGACCCTGGGTCGACTTGTTCTTTTGTGGGTGAGTCCGTCATAGAGCAGCTGAGGAGTAGTGTAGAGTCTCTAGGTTACGTTGTAGCTGTATATATGCCAGCTGGAGGTATCATTGCGGTAGACAAAGTGTTGAGAAACTGTGAGCTGAAGATTGGTGAGCGGAATTATGTAGCAGATGTGATTGTACTGAGGATGGACGACTTTGGGGTGATTTTGGGCATGGATTGGCTATCCAGAAACAAATCTGTAGTGGATTGCTACGCGAAAGAGGTAGTGTTAGAGGTTGATGGCGAGAAGAGGGTTTTTCTTGTCTGTGAGCGGTGGGTTATACCTTCCTGTTTGGTTTCAGCGGCAATGGCTGCAAGGTTAATTAGAGACAAATGTGAGGCATATTTAGCATGTGTGACTGATGTGGGACAGAAAAAGTTAGGAGTTGGCGATGTGGAGATAGTGAGGGAGTATCCAAAGGTATTCCCAGATGAGTTATTGGGTTTACCGCTGCAAAGAGAGGTCAATTTTGAGATTGAGACGGTGCTGGGGGCAGCACCAGTTTCGATAGCTCCGTATTGGATGGAAGTGATAGAGTTGTAAGAACTAAAGAGGCAGTTAGAAGAGCTTATTGAAATTCATCCGGCCTAGTGTGTCGCCGTGGAGCGCACCGGTATTATTTGTCAAGAAGAAGGATGGAAGCATGCGGTTATATATAGATTATCGGTAGCTGAATAGATTAACGGTGAAGAATAAGTACCCACTGCCAAGGATTGATGACTTGATAGATCAGTTGAGGGGAGCCACTGTAACGGCCCGAAAACTTTTAAAATTTAAAATTTAAAACTAAGACGGAGAATATTGAAGGAAAATCAAATATTTCTATATGGGGATTTATTTAAAATAACAATATTTTTAATTTAAATTAAATCAATAAATATACAATTTTTAGTACATACGTAAATTTTTGAAAATTGTGGAGAGGGGATGTATTTGGGCAAAATAAAAGTATACAATATTTCATATATTAAATTAAACAAATAATTATAAGTATATGAGTTACAAGAATTTTATGAAAAATTTAAAATTTAGAAAGATGAGACAAAATAGACAAAAAGAATAAAGATATGTGAATATGGGCATTTTAGACAATACCCTAACTGTAAAAAAAAATAACCCCACACACCCACTAAAACTCCTAAAATACTCTTCACCTCTCCTTTAAGCTCCACAGCAGCCACCTCCACTAACAATTTCTACTTTAATTTATAAATATTATATTCATCTCTTCACTCCACTAAAAACTAAGCCACACATCTGGCAATACCATCAATCTCCATTACCAATCCACACTCCACTCTACAAACGCATCTCTCTATTTCCAATTTCTATTTTTTTCAGCACTCCACTTAGCCAGCCACCATCTCCAAGTTGTGGCCCCTCGCCGGCCATTTCTCTCTTTCTCGCTGTCACCATCGCCGGCCACCACCACCACGTTCCTTTATCTCACTGACACCTCTCTTCCCACCGACGTCGACTTCTCCCTCTCTCGACTTCCTCTCTTTCTCCCTCGACAACCAGTTTCTTTTCCTCCTCCATGTGCACAGCCGTCGCCATCTCCGGCCAAGCTCCGGCCGAGTTCCGACAGTGAACCATCCATAGTTATTTTATATAATTGAAATTTGTATTCATTAAAAAGGTGAAAAAATCGTTGATTAAAATTATAAAAGTCGGTATTAACGAAAACAGAAAAATAAAATTAATGCGGTTGAGTTGGATTATGTTTTGTTGACAGGTTTGCGTGGAGTAGGGAGACAGAAATAGAATGGGTCATGCCGGAATTTTTAATTTTGGTGGGTATAGTTAATACAACAATTTTG
>CANYCX012664832.1:0-11731 GCA_948193385.1 Breynia disticha f. nivosa
AATTCCACCGAAATGCCTAATTTCACGATTTTCCGTCAGATTATAGCGAATTTTCCTCATTTGCAAGTGTACCTAGATAACAACATAAACATAAGAAAACTCTAACATTTATGCAATTTATCTATCAAAATATAACGAAAACACGCTATGATATGAGTCGAATAGATGTGTATAATTAGCCGTATCATTTATCATGTTGATTTATGATCAATATATGATTCATTTGCATGCTCGATTGGCTATATGTCGTATTTGATTTTGTATGAGATTTACAATGAATATTGAAGCATTTAATTGCTTTGTGAGCATGTGATGAGCATATTTGATATTATGAGAATTGTGGCTTTTGAGGTCGTGGCCCTTGTGGTCGAGGATGTGATTTGGCCTTTATGGCCGTGGTCTTTATGATCGATATTTGGCCTATATGGTTGTGACCCTCGCGGTCGATTATTGGAGAGATATAAGCCCCGAGCATTCATCTTCGAAAGTGTGTGTGTGTGTTCATATGAATACACTTGATATATGGCATTCATGTTAGCATGTTATTCTTGCTTGTGGATATGTGAATTCTGGATTGAGATATTGGACATGTGATATGTGGATGAGCAAATGTGCTTGATATGTTGATGAGCTAGAATGCTTGAGTTGGTTCTTATATGAGTATGATTTGTGTTTGCTATGATACAACTCTTAATTGAGTTCTGTATGTTGAATTGAGTGTCCAAATGACATGTATGATATAACTAGATGGTATATGACTTAAAGCACATAACTAATACTCAAAGAATGAGAAAACAGAATTGGAATGGTAAAGTTCGTAGCTCAGAACGTCATCGTGCTGGACAGCACGCCATCGTGCTGATGGGCAGAATTTTGGAAATGTGACGAGCACGTCCTCGTGCTCAAGGAGGCACGATCGTGTTTCCTGAAAACTAATATGATTAAGTATAGCTCGTGTTTAAAACAACACGACGTGTCAACTGGGAAATCAGAGATGAACACGTCCTCGTGTTTATCGAGCACGCCCCGTGCTGACTGGAGTTTCCCCTGTACAACATTTTAACAACGTTTTGTTTACCACTTACTGAGTATTTTATATACTCACCTCTTTGGTTGTTTTAATGTTGTGCAGGTTTAGCAGGATTCACGAGGAGGAGTCGAGCACGTGTTTAGCAAACCGGAGTTGTTTTATAAAAGAGTTTGTAAAAAGCAAATTGGTGTTTGTTAATTCATCACATTGATTGTATTTTGTATAACTCTTTTATATATCCAGGAATTTATTTGTGATTGGAAAATATTTGGATAATCTTATTTTAAAAACTGTCATTTCAAGCCTTGGAGTCGTGTTCGTTTGACAGGATCAACACCTTCATATGTTTTAATAAGAATACTCTAAGCTTCCTTTGATGTTTTAGCATGAAAAATCTTTTTCAATACTGTCAATTCAATTGATTAACAAATAAGGAACAAAGATTTTTTATTCAAGGATCGATCTCGATCTAACTTTTGTTTTTCTTCTTTTGCAACCTTTTTGTTTTCATCAAAACTTTTGTCTGAAATTTTTTCAAACATAATTTCATCAAGTGTTTCCACGAAAATTGTTCTTCCCATCAAACTTGAAAATAGTTGATTGCACTTGTTGATGTTGCACTCCCGTATTTGAATTTGAAGCCATCTTGCAACCTGACTCTGATACCATGTTGGAATTTCTCAGGGCCTGTGTGATGGGTTGTTGTCGAAGGTGTTGCTTCATTATCGAATAATAGAGGACCAAAGTGCAATATGTAGAAATGTGTGGGTACCAACTTGAACAAAACTAATTGACTTGTTTTTAGATTTAACATTTCTACATATATACACATCTTTTCTCCTCTTTTTCTTCCATGTGGGACAAACCCACTTTCTTCTCTTCATTTTCCAACAAACGTTGAATATGCAATGAAATATGTGGGAAAAAGTTGAGAAGCCTTATGAAAGTACTTGCAACACCAAATTTAGGTTGTTCTTGTTGAGCATTGCCAAGCTACAAACCAATGAACAAGCTAACCGACTTGACTCGGGCAATCTTGAAGAGATGATCACATTGTTGAGATGAGTAATGGTTTAAAAAAATGCAGGAGTTATTTTCAGATCAGGGTTGAGGGAGAGGTTGAAGAGACTGGAGAGTGAGAGTTTGTGGATGAGGGTGGAAGACTATTTGGTCAGTGCAAGAAGAGTGGACACAGCACCTTCGAAGTGAACGAGCAAATTCTTGTTTTGTGGACCGACTTTGGCGATGGAGTCTAGTTTCTGGAGAGCTTTCCGTCGAACATCAACAGATTCGGAACGAACATCTTAAAGACATTCAGCTATGGCCTCACGAGGCCGAACTACTGGCATTTTCTCGACTAAGCTGAAATGATTCAAAGATCAAAATCTCTAGAAGCAGATGGTTGATTTGGGAAGGGGAAAGCAGGGACTTTCTGTTGCAGGAAGATAATGCTAAGAGACTGTTTTTCCCGAACCTCAGCGCCTGCTAAGGAACAATTGTTATAAAATGTGTAGAAAACAGTCAAACAATTGACAGTTCCTATGTTTGATGGCCTTGGAAGAACCTCTTCTTAGATTTTTAAGCCTATAGAAGCTCTTCTGTTCCATTACGCAGCATCGTTTCGATAACCTCAGACTCCCAAATGTCAGGATAAATAGTCATGCAGATGGCTAAGAATCAAGTGTCAAACGAATACTAAATACCCATGTCATTCTATATAAATATCCATGCAATTGAAACTCTCAGAAACTCTTGTACCACAACAGGCAGGAACCTAAGATTTACTAGTTAACACAAAGAAAGTACCGATAAGGCCTCTAGCAAGGGGGAAAAAGAAGATTTATGTCCATACAAGGAAAATAACATAAGCCATGACTGCCCAAGAAAACTCGAGCTGACAGACACCCATGAATATAACTCAAGCCTCAACCAAGTACTACAATGTCACTCTGAAGTCAACGTCCCGAGTCCGGCGAGCCATCGTCATATGACACCAGACCCTTTTTTCCAACAGGGCTTCCTGATGAAGATCTAGATCTGTCTTTGTTCATTTGCTTTGGGGATTGAGATGCCAACAACGATCGTGATCTGCTACGGCTAGGGGAACGAGCTCTTTGCTTCGAATCACGAGACCTCGTCACTTCAACAGGGGAGCGACTCCTACTGGCACCAGAACTCTGGCTGTAGCGGCGGTTGCGATGACGAGGTGGGCTGCGTGATACAGATGGGCTCCGTGTTCTGCTTCTCCTATTTCGAAACCTGCTCAAGAAACCAAACAATAAAAATGAATATCTGGGGAATAGAAAAAGCGGAAAGCTTTATGGTGCAAAGGAAAACGGAAAAAACAACAAACCTAGGTGGTGTTCTTCCTCTTGGTGGACTTCTGTAACGCCTAGGTGAGTACCTTCTTCTGTAATTTGGGTATCTACAAAAAAAACAATAAAAACTAGCATTTAACAGAATAATCCAAGGAAAGCAAATAAAGGAAAGAGCTTACAAAAAGAAATAGACAACAATAATTAGTAGCCAGACCTGTCACGATCACCTCTGCCACGGTATCTCACAGGAGATCGCTCCGGAGAGCGAGATATATATCGCCGAGCATAAGAGTAACGTTCACTAAAACCCCTGCCCCTCCTGATGCGTTTAGGGGAACCATTGGGTGAAATGCTTCTTGAAATACTTCTTCGTGGAGGAGACCTTGCCCTTTGTACAGGGCTAGGGCTTCTAGAATAGCTGCGGCGATCAATTCTACTTGGTGCTCTGACTGGACTTCTACTAAGGCTTCGCCTCGAGGAAACTCTTCCAGAGCTTCTGCTAATGCTTCTCCTGGAAGATCTAATAGGGCTTCTGCTAGGGCTTCTTCTCAATGGCCTGACAGGACTTCTTACCAGCGATCTACGTGATGATACCCTAGGTGGACTCCTACTAATGCTTCTTCGAGGTGGAGACCTAACAGGGCTTCTGCTTCTTCGATGTAGGGACCTCACAGGGCTTTTGGAAATGCTTCGTCGAGACCGGGATCTAATTAAGCTCCTGCTCCTGCTTCTTATCCTGTTGCCTCTCACTGGACTTCTGCTAACACTTCTTGCTGGACTCCTGCTACCACTGCTTCTGACAGGACTTCTGCTCATATTCCTCTGAGAGACACGAGGAGGGCTTCTACTAGCACTGCGACTCCTGCTGATGCTCCTTTTGGGACTTGCACTAGGACTTTTGCTGATTCTCCTCCGAGGACTAATACTCATGCTTTTACTCAGCGTTTTCTTGGGACTCCCACTTCGGCTCCTGCTTATCAACTTTCAATAAAATACTATGGAAGAATCAATAAGAACAAAATATAACCGAGTACGAGAAGTTTGAAAGTAGACCTAGATTTGTCTGGATGATCATCTAGCACATCAGGCTGCCTGTCTTCACTTCCATCAGATTTATCAACCCTACTAATACCGTTGCTTCGTCGACCACCGTTTTCCTTGAGGGATTCACTGTCTTCTTTCTCAAGCATTTCAGGCCCAGCCCCCTTTTTACAGGGAACAGAAGCAGATTCCTCCAAAACCACAGGAGACTGATCCCTGGCTGCAAACATGTAATAAAAATTCACAAAAACAATGTAAAAGGAAAGGACAAGTTTAATAAACAATGGTAGTTTTACAAAAGAATATGCAATAACTACAGCAACAAAATAACAGGCACGTAACAAATGGAACTCCAAGTATTACACCATACCAATTTTAAAAATCCAAATATCAACTAAAGCAGTCATTTTGTTGAACCATGTCAACATCTTTTGTAGCGTACAAGCATGAGAACCAAAAAAAATAATTGCTACAATAAGTAAAAAAAAACTATTATAATATCCAAAATAAGAAAACCACTGTTATCATTTACCCAGTAATTCTAAAAATAAGTAAACCACTGTTATAACTTCTCCAGTAAACTGTTATTATAAATAATTTCCAGAACTTGGGAGATCTGGACCAAAAGAATTGAGATGCATGTTAAATACAAGATTTCTGACAAGGAACTTTACCTTTATGATCTTTGGCTTTACCATCAGTCTCTTCACCACCAGAACTAATTTCTGTATCACTGTCAGAATCGCTGTCACTTTCCGACCTATCAAATAAAAACATGCCCCGAGATTATCGAAAGAACACTCATTAAATTATAAATATTTGCAAAATTAATTGAACAGGAAAAAAAATGAAAGAATAGAAAGGAGATAAATTTTGATCATCTCAGACAGGAAGTACAAATGCACCAAAACTTTTTGTTATGAAAAGTTATAAAGAGCAAAACATGTCAGTGCTAAAATACGGAAACAGAGTTAGCTGGACTACAGAAGGTATGCCTTATAACATGAACCATTGATATTCAAAACATCATCATAAACAATTTTTTTTGACATGCAAATGAAAATAGCAGTCCACAGGGAAATTAAAATGATAAATTTTATGCAAACAAATTGAAAAGCCCAAGTGACATGTTTGATAATTGCAAGATATTGGATTGGCCAAAACAGCAGAGACAGAAGAATAAAATCCTGAGTAAGAATGATATGCATAGGTGTGTAGTATGTTACCATTTTGATCTACGCTTTGACCTTCTATTGCGCCTCTTCCTTTTTCTCTCACGTCGCTTCTCTCGTTTCTTGCCACGTCTATATTTATCTCTTTTGGAAGATCTCTTTCTTTTCTTATGCCAATCCTCACTTGAAGAGCTGGAATCAGATGAGGAGCTATAAGAGTCAGAATCACTATCAGATTCAGATGATTCAATATCAGAATCTGAACTATCTGAATCAGATGAGTAATATCTTCTTCTTTTTTTCTTTCGGTCCCTTGAGGATTTCTTGTGCTTCCCTTTCCTCCGTGCTTCAGGGCTGAGGTAATCAGAAGAAGCATCTTTTCCCATTTGAAGTTTACTTGTTTTCTTTTTGTCTGCACATAGAAACAACAAAATCAAAAAGTGCAGAAACATTTCCTGCATAAGAATGGCAATGAGAAATGAAGAAGAAATGGGATCACTGATATAAATAAATGCAGTAAAACTTCTCGTGGAAGCATGTTTACTTGAATTTTTACCATCAAATTCGCCAGAATTGACAATTTTAACTGTTACAGTTGGCTTGCCTTCTTCATCACCTACACTTTCAATTTTCTTCAGTACTTCATCCCCTCGAACAAGCTTCCCAAAGACTACATACTTCCTGTCAGATGATGCACCAAGATAGTTGTCAGCACCAAAGAAGCAATAAAATGTAAAAATTGAATAATCAATCATTATCATGACTTTAAGATCAAATAGGGAATAAAATTTCAACATAGAAAAGGAATTAAAATCTGAAAATGTGGCTTAAAAGCATATTGAAATGATCATCAGAAATGGAGAGAACCAAGAACCTGTCAAGGTGATGATTAGCCTTGAATGTGATAATAAACTGAGAGCCTAATATGTCACGATCAGCAATTGACATTGACAGAAGCCCAGGTCCATCATGTTTCAACTTTGTGTATTCCCCTGCAAAAAACATTCCACTAATAAATAAATTACATCAGAAGGACGAATTGGCCAATTAACACATTAGCATGTATAAATGTATACTTTAGTCTATTTGCTCACAGGACACTCTCAACCTGTTCTGTGCAGTTCTTTGTTCCATCTTTACTTTTGCGCTTTTGCATTACAGTGGCCAGTAAAAGAAGTTGAACCACTACTTTTGATCAATGTTTATCTTAAAGTATTCAATCACGCAAGTCACTGATAATA
Source organism: Breynia disticha f. nivosa (assembly GCA_948193385.1). NCBI lineage: Eukaryota > Viridiplantae > Streptophyta > Magnoliopsida > Malpighiales > Phyllanthaceae > Breynia > Breynia disticha. The sequence continues at coordinate 6,803 of CANYCX012664832.1, forward strand.
TCAGCAAAAAACAATAGCACTACCACACAAGCTCAAAATCTAGACTAGCATGACCCTTAGAAAGCAACCATGCAAAAAAAGTACACAAAATGACAATCTATTATGTAGCTCATAATCAGCTTAATAAGATCTGGTCAAACATTCACTTTACATTGACCTGATTAGGTGCTAAAAAAGAAAAAAGAAAATTTTCTTACCAGGAAATTTATTCCCATATATGCTTTCTCCACCAGTTCCTACAATTAATAGAAAAGCCAACTAGGTTAATATTTATTCAAAACAAAAGCATCCCAACAAAAATACTTCATGACTTGAAAGCCATAAATTGAAGCCATGAAGAACAAATCATCATACACATCCATGGACAGGCCATTTTAAAGATGTTATGAATTATGATGAAGTCATGAACTTTACCTAGATGAAGTCATGAACTTTACCTAGTCTAATAATGGTTGCAAATTAACTGGAAATTTAAAGCAAATAAATGAAATTTCATCTTGAGAAATAACACAAACATTAAGAGAGAATGCAGTAAACACATTTTCAAACACGTAAAATTAATTAAAAACCAACTTAATAGATATATCATAGCATTTCTAAGATTTAATAACAAAGCATAGTATTAGTAATATCACCAAATTAAGTAGATAAAATAAGACCACATACCATCTCTATAAAGAAAATCACCACCCTGCAAGACAAGAACAAAGATATAAGTAGATTTGAAGTAGAAAACTGTGTTAACAATTGGTCATGCATGGTGAAGCACAGTAAATTCTGAGGATGGACAACTTGGTAAGTACAACCTTAAAACTACATCACAAGAAAAGCAGTCGTGACCATCAGCCCTGTATCCTACAGCATAAACAAGGGTAACTGACTAAAAGCCAGACCACCTCTAAGCATGTTGGAGAAACGTAAACTGAGAAGCAAACTTATAACCAATCTACTTAAGCACATGCAAAAGCAATAGAACAAATCAACAAACCTGAGCCATGGAGCCTTGAACAATCCGATGAAAAAATGAACCCTTGTAGTGCAATGGTTTTCCAGTTTTTGGACCAATTCCCATTTCCCCTGAACATGACAGATTAATAAGGATAAGCAAAAGTGACAACTGAAGCCCTTAAACCCACAATACAACCCCACCTCAAGTACATACTACATAATAATTGAAGCAGCAGAACATTTCTCTCTAGAACATGTTATGACTCTAAATAACAATTCTTTTAGCAATGAAATAATAAAGTAAATGGGAGCACATGAAAATTAGTCCCAAAAACATACTGTTAGATCTATAATAGCATATAGTTATTACCAGTACAAAGGGCTCGAAAATTTTCAGCAGTCTTTGGGGCAACATCAGAGAAGAGCTGAAGAATTTAGGATCACAAGTTAATAAATGTGAGCACAAGTACTTCTCAATGGCATCAAAAAAACGAGAATACCTCAAAAACCATCCTTTCTAAAGGATCTCCATCTACAGAAACATCCAGAAAAACTAGCGGATTCTTCTTCTTTGCCATTTCTTTTCACTTTCCAAGCAGGAAACTCAAAACTGCATAACAATTAACCTGAATGACATACCAATGGCATAAGAATTGGTTTTTATTATCTATCAAGAGTAGCTCACACATTCTTCAAACGACCAGCGTAAATAGATTACCCAAAAGCACACTCAATTAAATTTAAGGTCCCTTAGCTCTATCTATGCAATATAAATAATTCAGCTTAAACAGAGATTATAACAAACAGAATCACGAAGCTATAACTAATTGAAATAAGCTGGAATGTGCTCTATGAGAACATAACATCACAAATATAACATTTAAGTCCCTACACAAATTAACATTTAAGTCCCTACAATTAACTCGAGAGCAATCAAACCAAATACAAAAATAGTCTCCTTTAGATTCACAAATAAGCTTAAACCCTATATAGATTCCCACAAAGCCTAATTAGCAAATTTAAATGAAATTAAAAAATTAAGCCAATGAAATCAATTTTACGGATATTAAGCAGTAAATTGAAAGCTGGGAAAAAAATGAGGAGTACGCGCTGCATAAAGCGAAGCATTCAATCGGATAAATGAATTAAAATATAATTTGGAGTAGACGACATGAAACAGTGAAACGACAGACACAATCAAAGGTAGAGAGTGAAACCCTAGCGAGAGAGAGAGATTGAAGATGCGCAGGCGTTTGGAGTGGAAGAGAAAAGGAAGTTAGGGTAGGCTTAAAGCCTAGCTGCTTCTACTCATACTGTAAAGTTACGAAACTGCCCCTTCAAATCTATATATATATATATTATTAGTATATATATATATATATGAATTCTAATGATTTAATTTTTTTTATTTTCTATTTTATCTTTCTAATCAATTTTATGTCTTCTTTATTAAAGTTTTTTGATCATTTTGAGTAGTCTTACTATATAATGACCCAATTAACTTACTCATATTAGGAATAAACTTTTTAGCATAGTTTAATAATCCTAAATAATAAATTTTTTAGCATAGTTTAATAATCCTAAAAAAGACTGTATTTACTTTAAATCTTATAGTTTATTTGGAAATGATAAAATTTTTTCTGCTTTATAAGGTTATAATTCTATTTTATCATCTCCAATCTATAGTCCTAAGAAATAAATCTTTTTTTTTTGAAAAGTTTCATTTTCCTTCTTGGCACTACTATTCCTATTTTTCTATTTCTTTAAAAATTAACTCTAGATGTTTTTCGTGTTCTTTAACTGTGTCTGATGCTACTAAAATATTATCTGTAACTCCCTCTAATTTGACTTCCAAAAATAGGTGAAAATCAAGTCCAAACTATGTCAAGAGGGTTAGGGATTATCATGGAATCGAGGTAGAATGAGACGGGTGTTAAAAATGCAAGAAAAGGCTGGCTGACACTAATCAACGTACGTTACTCTGGAGAATAACGTATGTTATTCTTTGCGAGAGAAGAATAGCGTACGTTACCATTTGCAATAACGTATGTTATTCTGGGCAGAAACCCAGAATAACGTATGTTGTCCATCCTACGTTAATTTGACTAAACCTACGTTAACGGGCTTGAGACAGGTCATTAAAATGAGCGGAAAACGGACCAAAAACACCCAAAACTGCACCAAAACCCTATTTCTTCCCCCAATCACCTCTCCAACTCTTTTAGAACCCTCACATGACATAACCCTCCTTAAATCACAACCTTAAACACAAAATCTCCTCAATTTCCCTCCTCATCAAGAAGAGCTAGGGTTGGAGAAAAACCCATTTGTGAGGTAAGCTTCCAACTCCAAACAAGTAGGCATAAGAATTACGAATTTAAGAGAGTAGATTAGGATGAGAGGAGGGTATTCTTCCATTAGGAAAAAAACATAGAATGTGTGGAAATGTGTAGGGAGAAAGGGATTAAGGATTATAAGAAAGTCAAGTGAGGAAAAGGAAAATTTAAGGGTAGGAACTAAATAAGAAACAAACACAATTTAGGGTTATGGAGTTATTAATTGAATAAATGTTATTTAATTATCGTTTTAGGAATCAGAGCCGCGAAGGAGCCAGAGCGATCGCCGGACGGACTCGCTTAAGTTTGAGGTAAGTGTATGACTGATCACTTACTTATCCATATCTAGTCTCTTGCATGATTAACTATGTTGGTTTGAGTGTGTAAATTAGAATGAAATCATGAATTGGAAGCCGTATGTATGCATGAAGGAATGATTGTATGTTATGTATTGTGTTTTGATGAGTAATGTGCTTGATTGATGTATTTGGTTGTGGTGGCATGAAGTGAATGTGTTTTCCTTGGCTTAGTGAAATGTGTTGAGAAATGAATGAAATGTAGGCTTAATGATGCGACTTATGAAATACGTGTGTTAACTTGTGATTGAACTATAATGCCTTGAAGGCATAGTATGATGTTTGACATGTGTGATGTAAATTGTGACTATAGTGGAATGAGATTGAATGATGATTGTAACGTGCTAAAAATTTGATAATAATAAGATTTTAATAAATATATAAAAACGTACATAAATTTTTTGCAAAATTATTTTAATTAATGTGCGGTGGAAGGTGTAGGATTTAGTGTGAAATAAAACTCGAGGGTGTTTAAGTCGATTGGGAAAGACAAAACGAGAGAATAATAGATTAGTGCGATCGGGGGTAAAATCGTCAAAAATCGAAATCATATATATACACATGTGCCTATCTCTCTCTTCACTCACGTTCTTTCTCCAAAAACAACGTTCCAAAACCGAAAACCCTAGCCAATCCCAAACCTTCATCAAATATTGGCGTTTGGGCGTTCTAGAATCGATTAGAGTTCTTAATTTAGTAAGTTTTCTTGTATAAGATCTTCCAAATCCCATTTTTCATGCATACCTAACTTTTCGACACAATATTTCGTTCATACAAGCTCCGATTTGAGTGAAATATGGCTTGTTGGAAAGCTTAATGTATGTACTATCCTTTAGTAATCATTTTTTGTGATAATTCATTGTTTAGGTACCTAAAATCAGTGTTTAAAAGCGGATAGGTCAAAGTGACGGGTTTGAGTTTGCTAACCCTAAGTTCAGTTTGAAGTATCGTTGCTTAGGTAAGTTTCTTCGGGCTCTAGTGAGGTGATATTAATGGTCAATTTAATTGGGTCTTGAGTAGGGTGTGAGTATGGATTAATGATAGAAAAATGTTTAGGGTTTCGGGAAGAAAATTGATGAATTAAAGTGTAGATGTTGTATCAGAAAATAGGAAGCATAAAAATGTATTTAACTAAACCTATAAGGAGCGTTAAAGATGGTTGGTAAGAAGAATAAAATGAGTTAGGTGAAAGGGGGTTGGTAGGAAGTATTAATGAGGAAAGAAGAAAGAAAAGGAATAAGTCCTTTAAAACTATAGAAACGTAATAACAACATTTATTTATCATTTAG
>CANYCX012665426.1:0-13944 GCA_948193385.1 Breynia disticha f. nivosa
ATTTGAATGATAAAATAAATTGTGACCAATTGTTCTAAACTAGCATTTGATTAATTAAGGAACAAGAGATATAATCTTAGTCTGTCATTACTTTAGATTAATCACATGCTCTTAACTAATTACATTGCCATTTCTATCATATTCACAATAGATCTCTTTTCAAGCAATTAATCACAACATATTCAAACTATCATTCATCAATAAGCACAATCAAATAATCAACATTCAAACAAAAGATATGTCATTCAATTCAAAGCTTCAAACACCATACAAGAAAACCAAACACAGAAACTATTTACATCATAAGGAGATCCCAACTAGAGCTTAGCCACACATGGCTAGAAGAAAATACAAAACAAATGAAAGGGTATATGCCATGAATGTAGAGAGAAAAAATCTCCAGGAGAGTCTTGTTCCCTCCTCTTCTTCTTCTCTCCAAATGTTCCCTTAAATTCTCTTTCTTCCCATGTTTTATGCCCATCCATGCCAGCTCTTTTTGGCTCCACCAACTAAAAGTAGTGCCAGCTCGTTGGTTAATCACGATCGTGGCATTTGATAGCCTTGATCGTGATGGCCTTTCTGCCAAAGAATGCATCCATGTCACGTTCGTGACTCTTGATCATCACAAACATGATGTGTCTTCTGCCCAATCTATTCCTCCATTTTGGTCGAGTCACGAACGAGACTAAGTGAGTCTCGAACGTGACTTGTCTTCTGTCCGAGCTGACTTGATGATCATGAATGAGACTTAATAAGTCTCGAACGTGATGTGCCTTATGTTCTCTTGGGATCACACTTTGCTTCAGTCTCGATTGTGGTAGTGGTGAGTCATGTTCGTGACTCACCTTCTGGACACCCTTGATGCTGCATACATACGAGTCACGTTCGTGACTCAAATGAGTCACGTTCGTGACTGTGCTCCTGCCCAAAACTTGAAAGCTTTGCATCTAGTCTTCATTACTTGTATGACAAGGTATGTCATTATACCTTTAAGTTGGTCTCTTAAACTCCATTTCGTATTGGCGATTCCCAAGTTCAAGTCCCCGAAATAACGTCTGCTCGATGTGCTGCGATTTTCCATCAAAATATGGTACATCTTCATGTTCCTTGAATAAAACCTAGATAAAACCAAAATAAGAATAACCTTGCAAAAACATATGTTTTATCTACTAAATAAACATGAAAATGTACTAACATATGAATGAAAGGAATGTGTATAATTAGCCCTATCGAACTCCCCCACACTTAAGCTTTTGCTCATCTCGAGCAAAATAAATAGAACATAGAGGTTAAGAGTCGAATAAAAATGTAACTTAAAGTCTCTATCAAATTCAAGATCTTAAGAACATAATAGCAAAGTTTCACATAGCAAGATCAAGTATTAATGATACCTAGACTTACCCAAGCAAGCTATTCAAAGACTAAAATGGTATATGGTCAAATTCCCAAATTTAGCAGCATTTCTAGGTAAAAACACTTGATAGCATCTGATTTACTTTCTTTCATCATATGAACATACAGAAGTTTTGAATTTTAACCCACATCAATTTTCTTTTCAATATACCATAATGTTTATTCTCAAACTGTTCTCTTATTTTTCTTTAAATATCTTTCTAGCGAACGCGAAAGTGACCCCTTTTGGTGCGCACTCCCGGCCATTCAGAAACTTTATTTTCTTATGGCTTCTAGCGAACGCGAAAATGGCACTCTTTTGGCATGCATTCCCGGCAATTCGAAGCATATTTCTTTTGAGCACTAATACCTTATTTTTCAAACATTGTTTCTTTTATGGTTGCATAGGTTAAGATTCTGTACTTCTCTAATGCAAATATAATCAATTAAGTTCCCAAATGCCAACAAGTGTTGCCCTTTTTATACCTCCATAACTAAACTTGACAATTATCTCACAAAACCATTCAAGCTAGCCTATCCTAGCTTTACTAAGCCAAGTCTAAGGTTCTTGATCGCAATATGTACTAACTTCACCATTACATACAAGTCTCTATCTAATGATTTCAACCATAAATCACATAATTATTCACTCACAGTTCAATGCAACCAACATACACATTCATTCTCAAATAAAGTACAGAAATTTTGATGGAAAATAAGGTATATTTTTCGAAAAAATTTTCAAAATTTCACACTTTTGAATGCATGCACATTCTCATCCCATAAAAGACTCGTAAATATAGAATTATAAACATAAATCCCTCCCACACACTTATGATGGACATTGTCCTCAATGTCAAATGCATATATGTACAGTAGAGAGGAAAGAAATCTTCTCTTTGAGAGATGTACGGAGTTGTTCGATTTTGAAAGCATGCAATTCGGTTCTAGAATCCCTTCTTATGCACACAACAAAAAGGTTCACATAAACACAATAATTAAGTTTAACATAGAAAATCATCAAATCCAAATTCAACAGAAATCCTAAATAATAGTTTTAGAATGAAAATGCAACATGAACATTAAAACAGAATCAATTGTCGGCAGCTTCTTCACCTGACTCGTCTTGCTCCTCAGCTCCATGTGACGGTTGATTGCTTTGTTCGCCCGCTTACCTTGGACCCCTCTTTTGAAATTCTTCATATTCAGAGTCTGATTCTGGAACTTTGTCGAATCGGTAAAAGAATTTCTTCTTGGTCACCGGAGGAAGTTCTCGGATGGGAGGTGGTGGGGTGCAACAGTGTCCCATCTTTGTGAAGAATTCTTGTTGCTCATGTTGAATCCACTTGACACTGCGGCCAAGCTGAGATAAAACCTTCCTTTGCTTAAATTGCTCGCTTTGTAATTCGAGAATCTGATTTCCTCTTATGGATTCGTATGTATATTTGCGCCGAATATTCGGTTTTACATCCTCTTGCTCAATGGGTGGCAAGGCAAGTGATGGGGCTTGAGGAGCAGGTATAGATGGCTGCGGCTGTGCTTGAGGTGGTGGAGCCTGAGATAAAACAGAAGGAAAGATCAGCTGAACTCGTTTGAAGACTGGATCCCATTTGACTAACTTCATGTTAATAAGAGTTACAATGTCGAGTGATTCCATAGCAGTGGGTTACATTCCTCGAAGAGATTTATTACAATACATAAGCATGTTAGTTGTAAATAGAGCACCATATATAGACCCCGATTTCCTATTAGCATTTCTTTCAAAATTCATGGCCAATGCCACTCCCAAATGAAACCGAATATGCTTCTTAAAACATTATAGCATTGTTAAGTCAAAATTTGCTAATTTATTGGAATCATGGCGTCCTAAGAGAGAAGTGAGCAACCATTTATGTAACAATTTCCATAAGGGATTGCTCACACTTGTAACTTTGGAATTCCCAGCGTTAAACTTAACCCCGGATGTAGCACATATCTCATTCCAAAAAGCATCCCGATCAAATGTTATTTTCCGGGGATCCTCACCGAAATCAGAGACACCATCCTCATAAACTCCACAAGCTACTCCAAACTCATTTTCATCCATATTCCAATTATCATGGCCAATACGAAATGAGATCACGCTATCATCATCTTTGTTCCATCTCACAGAAAATGTACTCAACACTTTTAACAATGGCTCAAAACAAACTTCTGTGTTCATTAAAAAACATTTCAACAACCCATAATCCTTCACAACATTCAAAAATTGATCTTCTTCCCTAAGTTCTTTCAATAACTCCACAGATAAATTTTTCTCAACCCCTAAGTTAAGTTTGGAGAGAATTTCATACCGCTCTTTTGCCGGTGAGGTTGGATCGAACTTCAAAAAGGGGTGATTCTTGTTAAATTTCTGTGGTTGTTGTGTGGACTCTTTCAAAACTTTCTTCTTTGATGGTGGGGAAGGAGGAGAATTAGTTTCTTGGACTGCCTTGCCTTTTCCTTTCCTCTTTGCGGTGGTTTGAGCGATTTTTTTAGACATTGTTAAGATATGATAGTGTAAGTGAATAAGGAAGAATGGCTGTGGATGGTTTGTGTAGAGTTTGAGAAAAAAATGGAAAGAGAGGGTTGGTTGTGAAGTGCAAAAGAAAAGAAGAATGAGAGAAATGGGGCAGATGTGTGAGTCTTTGGTTGCAAAAATGAGTTATATTTGGAAACCCTAATGCACACCTCCAATAGAATCAAAGGGAATCCTACTTACTCTCTTACATTTTCTGAATTTTGGCATAAAGTTAGGAAGCTTTTTGACCACTTTTCTGAAAATTTCAAGGCATTTGATGCCTTTTTCAGGTTTGCACATGGAGTCACGAGCGTGGTCAGGTGGACCATGTGCGTGACAACATGATTTTGGCTTGGAAACTTTGACCAGAACAGTCGTCACGAACGTGACTCAGATTAGTCACGATCGTGGTTGGTATTCTGTGAACATGAAATGAATCATCACGATCGTGGTGAATTGGAATCATGATTGTGATGAAGAATTTTGCTTGGATTGAAGTTCCATAAGAGTGATCACGATCGTGATGTTTGTGAGTCACGATCAAGGTTGCTAGTTGATGTTCTAATTTGTGTGTCCAGAAGCACCGTCACGATCGAGGCTTGGCAGAGTCTCGTTCGTGATTGTTATCGAATGGAGTTAGCCTGTCGACAGAACACCCATCACGATCGAGACTTGGCGCGATCACGTTTGTGGCAAAGTTGAATCTCGTTTGTGGTTCAATAAGCCTCGTTCGTGATACATCCCATGTACATTCATGTTCATGGCAGAACACCTATCGCGATCGAGGCTTGGCTCGATCACGTTCGTGATGGGTGTTCAATACATGCATATATTCGGCCAAAATGCCCACCACGATCGAGGTTGGGTTGACCTCGTTCGTGATGGCACATTGCTTTGTTTCCATATTATGCATCACGATCGAGATTGGTAGAATTTTGTTCGTGATGCATCTACACATTGTACTTCCTGCTACAAATAACATGTATCACAGAAACAATATTGATTCCCCTACATTTGCCAACAATCAAATTTTCCTAAACTCAAATAAAACACTAAAAATCAAATAACATCAAATAAAAACATAAATGAAAAGATTGCATGATAAAATAAAAGGTGATACGGAATACATCATAGTTTAACGTCATTTCGGACCAACATAGTTTACCGTCATTTTGGACGTTGGTAGTTTAGCGTCTTTTCGGACGGTCACATATGATCTGGTAAGTTGTCTGGTGTGGTTTCTGTCAATGTTGTTGAAAGTTTGGCCTTCCTAATGCTCCAAGCAAAGGTCCCCATGTGATCACCATTCATCCTCACTAATGCTTGTTTGGCAAAAGTTGGAATGAAGTTCTTTTGCTTGTCATCCTTAAATGACCTTGGAAACAAATGCTTGCCCTTCTTCTTTTTGTGCACCCCCACACTTGCTTTGTTACTAGTCCCTTCCTTCATTATGCAAGAAAATGTTTCCTTGCACATGGGCATGTTGCTCACCCGCGCATCTACAATCTCCACTTGAAACACTTCCTTTTCCATTCTCGGGCACTTAATCGGTTGATAGACCTCAAACTCACGTGTCTCTTCTCCCACTCAGAGTGTAAGTTTTCCATGTTGTAAGTCAATCACTACTCCTCCCGTGGCTAAGAAGGGTCTCCCAAGTATGATGGGCAAGTCAGAGCCCCTCTCCATATCTAAAACAAAGAAATCAGCGGGTAGGAAAAATTTCCCAACTTTAATCAACACATCCTCTGCCTTCCCTTCCGAATACTTGATGGAATGATCAGCAAGTTGGAAATAAGTAGTGCATGGTTTAAGCTCCCGTAATCTAAGTTTTTTAGACAAAGATAGCGACATAAGATTAATGGAGGCTCCCAAATCACATAGCGCCCTATCAATATCTAATGTCCCAATGGATATGGGAATCAGAAAACTCCCCGGGTTTCTCAACTTTAGAGGAAGTTTTTGTTGAATTATAGCACTACACTCCTCACTCAATGGCATCGATGCATATTCCTCTAATTTCTTCTTGTTTGAGACAAGTTCCTTAATAAACTTGGGATATTTGGGCGTGTGGGAGATAGCATCCAGAAATGGTATCTTGAAGTGAGCTTGCCTCATCCACTCCAAATACTTTAAGAATTCATCAGTCTTGGGAGTTGCCTTAATGGCTTGAGGAAATGGTGGAGGGGGCATAGAGATGAGATCCTCCTCCTCATTCTCCTTATTCCTTTTAGGTTGCACTCATTTCTCAACCTTAGGTGCCTCCCCATGATCCTCAAAGCTTCCACTCGTTTTCTGGCCTTGTCTGTCAACATCAGCATCCTCTCCATTCTTCTCAACCCAATCAGAACGTCGTTCTTTCTTCTTAACCAATTCACCATCAATTATTTTCTCATCCAACCTCTTTCCACTATGCAATGTAATAGCACAAACACTATCCTTGGGATTTTGAGTGGATGAACTTGGTAGTTTGCCCTTCTCTCTCTCGGCTACTTGCTTTGCTAATTGGCCTACTTGATGTTCTAAACTTTGCAAAGTAGCCAAAGTATACTTGTTGAATGAAGTTTGAACTTGCATGAATTTCTCGAATTCTTGGTTGATAGTGGTTTGGGAATACATAAATTGATCCATTTCCTAAGAGCTTTGGTGAACATCTCCTCAAGATTTTTCTTTGGTTCTTCATGATTTGATGAAAAGTTTGGGTCATATGTGTTTTGTGGAGGCAGTGGTGAGTAGGTTGGTCTTGAAGGTCTTTGAAAATTAGGTTGGTCTCTCGGTTGAAATGGTTGGGAATGATAATTGTTTGGCTTGGGCGGTGGGTATGTGGTTGGTTGTGGTGGAGCTTGGTAATTGGTGTTTTTTTTCCATCCAAAGTTGGGATGATTTCTCCATCCCGGATTGTAGGTGTTAGAATAAGGGTCATTGGTTTGGTTTGGTTTGGTTTTCCTCCTCCAACAAAATTTACCTCATCAACACCTCCTTGTATCAATTCGGCTCCATAGCCACATGCATCTTCCGAATGTTCCTAACTCCCACAAAAACTACATTGAGTATCAACTCTAGTAACCTTATCTCTCATCCCATGTGCCTAAGGAACCCTCCGATAAATTAATTAGCCATGCCTTAGATCTATCCTTCAAAGTATATGGAAAACATCTCATCCTTAATTCATCCTCAGTCAAGCCATGTAGTGGAAAAGTCTGAAGAGTGGTGTAGAATTTGCGAAAGAAAGAAAGTGCGTCTTCCGATGCTAATCTATGGAAAGAAGGAAGCATGTTGAAATGTACCCCCTTCAGCTCATAATTCCGCACAGCTGGACTTAACACAATACATGAAGGTGACACACCAATAATTTGTCGTTGGATATCCCTCAACGTACACCTAGGAGGATGTCCAATCCCACCTTGAGGCGGCGGAGCTTGTCTCCCATCCGCCCCATTAGCAAAATTGTGGTCGTTACCATTACCGTTACCATTGCCATTACGTCTCAACAACATGGGATCTGCGCCCATTTCATTAGGACCTCTGCCCACTGGTGCAGGAATTGCTTCATCGAATTCTCTTTGTTGTTCCATTATGCAATTCCTAACCCTTTGTGCAGAGATTAACATTTCAATTTCCGGCTGAAATTCAGTAAGCTCTTCTGGATAGTTGTGACCTCGAAGTAACATAAGCAAAACTGAATCTACAAAAATATCAAACTAACACCAAAGAAAAGTTAGAATAACAAAAGGCACAAAATTAAACTGAATATGTCGTTCCCCAGCAACGACGCCAAAAACTTGGTCGGCTCTAGCAAGCGCACTAGAATCGATGTAGTTTTACCACGGAAGTATGCCTTCAGGGATCGAATCTCTCAAGGGACGTTATATTTAGTCTAACTTAGTGCTTAAATTAAAAAGGCAATAAAACATTAAACAGGATAGATTGTTGGTTGAATTGTGAAGTAAATGATGGATACAAAAGAGATTTAAATTAAAAAAACAATGAATACAAGTGTTGGGACCTCCTAGATTTCAATAGATCTATGCTTGGTTTCTCATTTGGGTTGAAGCTAATGAAGGTATACTCGCACTAACGTCAATTAAGAGTCCGTTCCGAGAAGCTCAAAATATCGTCCTTAAGACAATTAATGTTCTACTTTCGTGATACATTAAATTAAACAAGGCAATTATCACATAGGCATGTCATTGAACACATTAATATCAACAGGTATATTTCTATCCAATTGAACACTAACATTATTTGATTAGTCTTCCTGTCCCTCGGCTTTCACAATTTTGGGATAAGATTACTAAATTTGAATGATAAAATAAATTGTGACCAATTGTTCTAAACTAGCATTTGATTAATTAAGGAACAAGAGATATAATCTTAGTCTGTCACTACTTTAGATTAATCACATGGTCTTAACTAATTACATTGCCATTTCTATCATATTCACAATAAATCTCTCTCAAGCAATTAATCACAACATATTCAAACTATCATTCATCAATAAGCACAATCAAATAATCAACATTCAAACAAAAGATATGTCATTCAATTCAAAGCTTCAAACACCATACAAGAAAACCAAACATAGAAACTATTTACATCATAGGGACATCCCAACTAGAGTTTAGCCACATATGGCTAGAAGAAAATACAAACAAAATGAAAGGGTAGATGCCATGAATGTAGAGAGAAAAAATCTCTAGGAGAGTCTCCTTCCCTCCTCTTCTTATTCTCTCCAAATGTTCCCTTAAATTCTCTTTCTTCCCATCTTTTATGCCCATCCATGCCAGCTCTTTTTAGCTCTACCAACCAAAAGTAGTGCCCTTAATCCTGGAAAGTATCCCATAAAGTTATTCTTTTTGCTTCCCCTTAGATCTCAATTTTTGCCATTTTTTAATTGAACCAATTGGAGGGCAATTTTGACCAGAAAAAGTGTCACATTTGACACCAGCCAAAACACCAAACGTGACCCAAATGAGTCACGTTCGTGGTGTGTCTTCTGTCCAAAATTTTCCAACTTTGCTGCCTCACCTCGATTGTGATCAGGGTGAGTCACGTTCGTGACTCACCTTCTGATCACATGTCCATTTGCGCGTTGGTTGACACCAGCCAAAACACCAAACATATGAATGCAATGAATGTGTATAATTAGCCCTATCAGTTAAGAACATGTTAGAGTAAACAAAAATCCATCTAGAGTTTCACAGAGATTTCTTATCTATAAACTTTGATGTAAGACTTGCATATAAGAAGTACTTATGGCATACAACTATGGAGTTTTTGATAAGCGGATCTAATCCAAATGTCATGTCCCAAACATGTATCCACGATTTCTAACGGACTCCTATATCTTGGTGTTTGATAGGACCGAACCCACTAAGTCAGAAAGATCATGCTAATCTTAATTCATCAATTATTCTCATAATGATGATCGACTAGGGATATTTAGTATGTAACCTCTTTGCTTTAAGGTCCTATAGGCATATGCCTCACATATGTTAGCTTAAGCCTTAAGAAACAAATTTATGGAAGTTTTATCATGCTTGTACAAATGACGCAACATATCTCTCATGTTTGTTCATCGATATTTACTTAGTCAATGGATCTGTTATATTTTGTTCACTTGCTATCTTGTTAATCTTTATGTCACCATATTGAACAATCTATCTGATCAGGTCGTACCTTTTGAGCATGTGTTTGGATTTTGTGTGTTTTGAGGCTCCTTAGCCTATGCAATAGCACTGTTGTTGTCACAAAAAATTTTGAAAAGATCTAAGACATTTGGAACCACTCCTAATCCAATAATGAAACTCTTAATCCAGACACCTTCGTTTGAAGCAACACTTATTGTAATTTACTTAGACTTCATAGTCAAATTAGCTATTGTCTTCTATTTGGAGCTTCACCAACTAACTGCACCTCCATTCAAAATGGATATGTACTAGAATGTGATCTATAGTCCATACAGTTGGTTTGGAAGGCAGCATCGACATATCCTTTCATGATGAGCTCTTCTTGACCACTTTACACTAAGAGGTAATCCTTAGTCCTTCTCATGTACTTAAAGATTACTTTAACAACTTCCAAGTGTTTCCTTCCCAAGTCTTTTTGAAACTACTTGTTAGACTTCATGCTTATGAAAAATCCAATCTATTACATGACATTGTATGCATAATATATCCAATTACAGATGCATATGGAATCCTACTCATCATGTCCCATTCAGATCTAGTCTAGGGACACTAGTCTTTTATGAGATCAACTCCTAAAATCAAAGGTAAATTACCTTTCTTTGAGTTAATCATATAAAACCTTTGCAATTCCTGTCTATGTACTTTGGCTGACTTAGTCCCAAGAGTCGATGTGATCTATCTTTGTAGATCTAGATATCTAGTATCATCTTAACCTCTTCTAGGCTTTTATTGAGAAAAAACTTCCCCAACCATTGCCTAACATCAAACAATATTGGAATTTGATTCCCAATGATCAGGTGGTCGTCTACATATAGGACTAAAAACACAACAATGCTTCTGTTTACCTTTTTGTACACACAAGGCTCATCTTCATTCTTTATGAAGCCATATTCCTTAAGCCTTTCCAAATCAAAGATTCTAAGTTTGGGAAGTTTAATTCATTCCATAAATGGATATTTTAAGCTTGTAAAACTTTTTAGGGTTCTTAGGATTAATAAAGCCTATTAGTTATGTCATATAGGTGTCGTTGAGGAGCTTTCAATTTAGTAATGTTGGTTTAACATCCATTTGCCAAATCTCATAATCATGATATACAACTATGCCAAGTAGAATCCCAATAAACTTAAATATGAATATAGGCAAAAAGGTCTCATCATAGTCCACACCATGTGTCTACCTAAATACTTTACTCACACTAACCTTAGTCTTGAAAATCCATTTGTTCCTTTGAAGGTATTATCAACCTTACTATTAAAAATCCATTTGCGTTCGATGACCTTTAAACATTTTAGTGGATCAACCAACGTCCATACTTTATTATCGTACATCATTATATTTTAGATTGCATGGCCTTAAGCCATGTTTTCAAATTTGGACTTTTAATAGCTTGTTGGTAGTAGATGGATCCTCATGATGCACTAGCTTATCGGTTTTGCTTTTGGTGACTAGAAATCTGTATATATCAACCTCTCGGTGGACCCTTCTAGACCTTCTAGGTTGTTGTGTAATGGGTTCTTATTCTACAACCATTTGTGAACTTGATCCTATTTATAACCCCTCCTTTTAAGAGTTTATGGTTCTTAGATTTCTTTAATTTTCCTTCACTCTGATTGAACTTCTTGAGAAGGAACTCTTTCTCTAAGAAAACATCTTTTCGTGCAGTAAAGAGTTTGTTCTCTTCTTGGGAATAGAAGTAGTATTCTTTAGTTTTTTTATGTTACCCCACAAATAAGCAAACTATAGTTTTGGGCTCTAACTTGTCTGCATCCCCAAATCTTAAATCTTTAAAAATTACATCTTAGGCTTATGACCCATCAATACCTTGTATGGTCTCCTTTTCACTACCTTGGTTGGAGACCAGTTTAATAGGAGCATTGTAGTTTCTAATGCGTAGCCCTAAAATGTAGTTGGAAGAGTGTGACCACGAAATTTGACTACCATTTCCATAAATAATTAATTCTTTCTCTTCAAGAAATGGTTACCATACTTGAAAATCATTTTTATTTTTAGAAAATATAAATTTTTATTAAAGGAAAATATTTTTATACATGTTCAATTTAAAACATACACATTTCATTAATCAAATGGAAACCATATATATATATAAATTTAAAAATATAAGATTCCTCAAAAGAAATAATGTTTTCAAAATAAGTTATACAAGAAAAGAAATTCATTTGATCTCATTTCAAAATACAACTCGTTCAAAACACATATATGCATAAAATGTTCCATATGCCATGTATGGCATCTATTCACAATTCAACTTCAGTCCACGACCACCTTGGTACACCAGTTCCTTAGGCATCAGTGAGCATGAGCATAAGTGTCCTCTTCAATCCCTACCAATATTGAATATGGTAGGCATAAAACTCAAAATGAGTTTAGACACTCAATAAGCAACACTATCGAAATGGACATCTTCCCTTGGCATTTATACATAATAAAAATCACAAAAACTATGCAATATAGCTTACCATTCAAGTTACCATTTAAACATTCAAACAATTACACACATTGGTCCCTTAATCAATCAATTTCTTTTATGCATCCCACACGATGTGAACATAGTATGCATATTCTACATGAAACTTATGCCAAACATCCACACCAATACATTCTCGACATCAAGTCATTTTTCCCAAACATATGGCATGCATCAACTTTACATATAATCTATTCACACATCTAATCGAATGAAAAATCATTATTCATTCATACTTAACATTGTAGGGTTTCCTACATGTTTAAAACTTTTTGGCAGTAGAAACAATCATCAAGACACGCAAGAAAATAGCCAAGATCAACATATAATCAACTAAAAACCCATGCCATATAATTGGTTTAGAGCTAGGTTAAATAAAAACCAAAATTTTCTAAGAAAAATCTCACCTTTGGTTGTTTCTTGCTTGGCCAAATGGTCTAGGGCAATCTCCAAGTCTCTACGACCTTAGAATACACTAAGGTGACCTTTATGACACCAAATAAGAACCCCATGTGTGATTCCTCTATAGAATTAACACACAGATTAGCAAAAATGTGTACTAGCACAGGGAGAATAACGTGCCACCTTAGTTTCTATCAATTTGGATGATTTTCTGTGAGAACCAAAGGCACCACGTTGATTATTCAATATAATCAGCCCCTAAATCTCGCGTCACTCTTGATAGAAGACTTAGAAATCACTCTCTTTGATTTCCTATGGAGGTTCACTGCTAGGAGGTTTTTGTTTGCAATGGACGGCTAAAACTAATTAAAACTCTAGGGTTTTTCTCTTTCATCAAGCCTTTTTAAAGATAAGAGTTTTTTCTAGGTTAAAACACTAAACAATTCTAATGCCTTTAGGACTTTTTTAAGTGTAGAATTTGAAATCAAAATCTTTCAAAAAACATTATCTTAGCCATGTACCATTCGGGTAATTAAAAGATTAATTATCCTTGTCTTAATTTAAGACATGCCTTGTCTTAATTTAGGACATACCTCCTATATTCTCTCTCTCTTTATTTCTTACATATTTTTCATTTAAGACATCCTATTTAATAAATAATATTTGTCCTAAATTTACGTAAGAAATATTATTTCTCATTCGTCTTGGGCCTAATTACCAAAATTGGCCCAAATGCCCAACCCGGTCTAGTGACTGGATTTTGACCTAAGGTGAAATATCAAAATTACCCTTTTAGGTTTGTTGCCATCCGCGTGCGATCTGTAGGACTATTTAATAAAGGCAATGAGTTTAAAACTCATAAATCATAGGCGGTCTCTAGTAAGACACTATGATCACCCTAAATTAAATAGCTGACGAGCAGTGTCAACAGCCCTACTACAACTCAAATAAATCCTTTGCCCTAGATATATTGATTTAGCATAAGGCATGTCGCTAACACCCTTATTTAAAGCTAAATCACTTTTCTTGATCTCTATGACAAAATTTATAAGTTAATAAATGACTTAATCATTTCATTCGGGTGCGGCCACACTCTTTTTAATGATATCATCTCTCACAGAGATGGTCAATCCCTTCACTTCACTCTTGCTCACTATTATGATTCGTAGCATACCCAATCATACCCATACTTGTCAACCTTTTACGGCCACGTTAGGCGTTTGTCAAAGTACACTAAAAACACAACAAGAGACACAGTGATTTTTAGTTTAAGAATAACATTTGACATTGCAAATGACGATCGCTCTCCAAGTATATTGCTTTACATTATACCTATACACATTGCTAGATATCCCAAATATCTATGACCCGTAGAACATGATCATCTACAAAGTACATACTAGTCTTAATTCGTTTCTATTACCATAGAAACAAGTGAC
>CANYCX012665518.1:0-10545 GCA_948193385.1 Breynia disticha f. nivosa
TTATTTATATGGAAATGTATTTAATTTCCTTTCTCCTCTAACTTGTATTCGAAATAAACTCTGATATTATTTTTATATTGTAACTATTTTATAATATTGTTAATTAAAAGGATAAATGGGATTTAGTTTTTGAGGGTCACAACTTTTTAACATTTGAACTGTAACTTGTGTTATTATCATATACTCTGTATTTTCTTCTGTGATCTGTATCGGTATCATGTATTTCTTTTCTATAATTTATATATGTATTCTGTTATTTATTTTCATATTACCGTATGAATGTGTAAACTGTAATTATTCCTATGGTATGTAATATAACATATGTATCTTTATTATATCATGTGTATTTATATATTATAATGTATATCTGTTTGTGTATCATGCATATCTATACGTGCATATGTGTATTTGTATGTGTACCTACATAATAACATGTGTTACTGTGTAATACCATATGTAGCTATACATTTAATTTGTATCACTATATATATTGCTATAAATACTGTGTTGTCCTATTTTGTAATGTGCTATATTGTGCTATGCTAAAGTGTACTATAATATATTGTGTTGTACTATACTGTTCTATACTATTTGTCTCCATTAATGTACTGTACTCCCATCTCCACTAATAAATTGTACACCTGTCTCCAATAATCACCACTGTCTATATTAACACCGCCTATCATATATCACCACCAAATTGTATATCATGTATCATGTGTATATAAACATAATCTGTGTAAATCAAGTGACTGTGTAAAATCATGTGTCTATATGAATCATGTGACTGTATGAAACATGTGACTATATTTATCATGTGACAATATAAATTCATGTACATTTGTTATCTTTCATATTTCTATGTAAACTTGTGTGTAAACAGTTAATCGTATTCACTGGGTATACCATTAAGTAATAATGAAGTCATAAAAAGTCATGCACTTCCTTTGACATATCTTTTATTCTGTGTTTTATTTAAACATATGTTCTTGATTCATTATTTTTTGTTTCATCTGTACGATTTAATTTCATATTTATCGTAGTTGTATTCCTTATGATCTTTTCCTAGAATTTCATCTATAATCATATCTTTCCTATCATAACATATCAACTATCCATATGAATATGCTATTATTTTCACTATGCATGTAAATTTATCTTTTCTATGTTTAACGTGTATGCATCAATTAAGCTCAAGTAAGTCAAACAAAGCACTTTGACTATCGGCATCATGACATATGTGCAACCCCTGCACGTCATATCAACAATATCCATATTCTAGCAATTCTAACAATTCATATATAATTTGTATCAACTAATAATTATATGTAATCATCATGACATGTCCTTTAATTATCTTTTCTTTTAGTAATCACACATGTGGTTGTATTTAAAAGTGAGTCTGAATTACTCACCCGTATATCCGTAATATTCTAAGCTCTTCCAAGCTCCAATCCTGATATTGATATTCACCAAAATCGCCTTATAAACATGAATAATTTTCATATGACTCAATATCATACTTAAATATATCTCCAATTCAAATATTCATATAAATTACAAAAATTATACAAATAAAAATTCAGAATTTGATAATCGTTCTTACATCTATTTTTCACGATCGACTATACAATATTTCATTTAATCGGTATCTGATTTCTCCATATCATTTTCATGTACTTCGATTTCTCTCTCTTGATCTCCTTTTTCTTCTTCTTTTTTTCTAACTGTCTCTCTGTTTTCCTTTCAATTTAACCTTCTAAATGTTCACCTGCTTTCATTTCCTTTTATAAATGAAACATATAACACTTGCTGCTTCAAATCCCGATCATTTCCAAAATTCTGCCAAATTTAACCAACTGCATGTTGTCACCAAAGAGTACACATTGTGGCTACCACAACGTGTACTTTTGCCATGACGTGTTTACACGGTTTCACATTTACTCCCTGTAGTCCATAACATGTAGTATTGCTACCCCCTGCACTTTCAATTTTTCTGCAACAGTTTCCTTGTTCATGTATACCTACAATCAACTAT
The DNA here is from genome assembly GCA_948193385.1 of Breynia disticha f. nivosa. Classification (NCBI taxonomy): domain Eukaryota; kingdom Viridiplantae; phylum Streptophyta; class Magnoliopsida; order Malpighiales; family Phyllanthaceae; genus Breynia; species Breynia disticha. Next base: position 2,039 of record CANYCX012665518.1, read on the forward strand.
ATATCAACTCATATTTAATCTCTCATTTCCTTTAATTTGTCAAATCAATACTTAATTTTATTAATCATTCTAATTATTTTATCAATTATAAGACTTTAGGATGGGAATGTTACATCAATAATACTGCTCTTGCTCTGACTCCTAAAGTTCCCAATCCACAAAATCCTAAAAAATTTTGACACATTTTCTGTTGTTCTATAATTAAAGTGACTATGCCTTGAAGATTGATTCACACAAGGGATATGACTTGATTCAGTGGGACTTTATAGTGGAGGTCCTCATGAGTTTTTCTTATTTTTTTTGCCGAAATCACTTAAAGAAATTGGCTTTTTCCAAACCCTATTCTTAGGGTGTGTTTGTGAGAAAGTAGATGGGAGTCACTCGTTGATAGTTTATCATCATTGACAACACAAGAATTTTATTGTGTGAAAAAAATAAAGGTGTTAACTTTAGTCAAAGTAATTTGGCCTATCAGTTCAAAGGTATGAAATTTATTTCAATGCATTGAATATATAATGGTGATCTTGTTTAGGGTTAACTTTATTTCAATTGAAGCTGGTTCATTTATCTTTTATTGACGATTTATTTATTCTAAGTGGTCTAGATATGTCATTTATCCAAGCCATATTTGAAATACTCTCTCATTTCTCTTATGTGTCGGACATTCATATCAACAAGGCGTCGAGGCCACGAGTTCAGGCTTTTTTCTGAAGCCAAAGATGTTATGAAATGACAAATTCTTTCTACTCTGAGGTTTTAAAAGAGGCAATTACTCTTCAAATACTTGGGAGTACCTTTAGTCTCTACGAAACTAAAAAAAGTGCATTGTCAGTCATTGCTCGACAAAGTTTTTGCGAGACTTAGTAGTTGGACGACACGTAACTTTTCATGTGCATGTAAAATATAACTTACTAATTCTATCTTGCACTCCTTGCATGTATATTTGTGAGTTGTGTTCATCCTGTCAACTTCGAATACAACCGCTAAGTGTCGATCTTTTAATGTGGTCTATCAAGGAACGTGGTTTAAAAAATATAGTTATCTGGCAAGAATTATGCAAAGAAAAAAGTGAGAGAGGCTTGAGAATCAAGGATTTGAGGAATGGAACAAAGCTGCCATAGCTAAAAAAATATGGGAACTTCTAAGTCAAACTCAAATAGCTTGTTTTTTGTGTATGCCAAACATTTAAATTCATCTTCCTTTTAGACTATCGATTTTTCATGACACATTATTTTTTCCATATCCATTTGGCTTCTTTTATTGGTGGATATGTTAATGGTTAGATCTAGAGCAAACTACTACGAGTGTATGTGGTGGTTAGATAGAATAAAAGAATAAGAGTGGTTTGGTTGGTGATTTTTATTTTTCAATTTTACTCTCAACCTAATAGATCTACCATTCAGCAGTCTTAAAAAATCTAAGCATAAATATCTATAATTAAAATTTTTCTAAATTTTTTACACTTTACGTTTTAGCCAACCCACCATCCAACTTAAACTTTTTATGTGAATTTGAAATTAATGCATATCATTACTATTTATATTAAAGACAAATGTTTTTACGTTTTACTTTTTAAAAAAAAATCAGCTAATTATTATTGAATATCATTTTGTTTTTAGTTAAACCGAGGAACCACAATTTAATAGTTCTGTTTGAGTGAATATACTAATAGAGTTGATAGATTAATGAATCACAAACCATAAAAATGTATAGATCAAACTTATTCACGATGTGAGATATGTGAATTTCTTAGGTCAAACTCAAACAGCTTGTGTTTGTTTATGTGAATACCACACATTTAGATCCATCTTTCTTTCACGACTATCCATTTTTCATGACACATTGTTTTGTCTATATTTATGTGGTTCCTTATATTGGTCAATTATAAAGGGAAAAGTGATATTTTATTTGTCCGTACTATATCTATATATCGCATCATTTCATGTACTTGTCACTTAAATGGTGGCTGCCCTTTATGCTCTCTCTTTCATCCTCCAATAAATTAAAAATCAATTATAGAAATTTCATCTGCTTTTCAAAGAAATATTTAAAGCTTTTTAGTGGTAGGTCAGGAAAGCACACCTACATGTGCCATGGACGAAAAAAAGCTAAGAGATAATAAAAAAAGGTAATAAAGATTATTAATAAAAAGTTTCTAAATTATTCTTGCATTATGGCATGTAGATTCTGTGTCGAAAAGGTTAATTTTTGTAAAAGGTTCTTCATCTTGAATTGGCAAAGCATTTTAATATGGCTGTAGCTGATGTAATAAAAATATACACAAAATAAATGTAAAAAAACTCAAATACGTTACCTACCTGAATGGACAGGAGTTTTCAATATTTGAAAGGAAACAAAAAAGGGGATAAGAGACTATGCTAATTTAAATATAACTGACATGAAATAGTATTGATATTAGTACATATGTAAATAGTATAATATATATAATATAACTGTTTGTCTCTTTTTAGAAGGTGACCAACGTCGTCTTTTCCTAAGAACGAAAGCGCAAACGAAGTTAGAAAATTGAAATGAACGCGAGCGTGCCAAGAATTTAATGTTGTTCCAAACAATAAAACATAAAATGTAAACAATAAAGTGCGCAAAATCCGAAATTAATCAAACGATTGATTTAATAAGAAAATTATGACGATCTTTCCTCAAGGGTCCTTGACTCAATGAACTCAAATCGTCAAACTGAAAGTAATAAATAATAATATTAAATGTAAAAGCAGAATGTGGAGAAAATACGAAAACAAAGCTTCGTTAATGGCTGAAAAATAAAGTGGAGGCAAGGTTGTTGTATGATGATTGGTGTATGAATGTCTATTACAATAAAACTGAAATAAAATTAGAGCTAACTTAATAAAAAATACTAAAAAACAATAAGCTAATTTTTGCATATTTTGGTGGTCATTTATAGCTTGAAGTGAGTATAAGATTGTCTAAAAAGAGGGAGACTTGCTACTGCTTAACTTTATGCTCTAATTAAGAAAAAAAAAAAAGAAGATGCTTTAATAAAAATTGAAAGTGAAAGCAACGAGAATTGTAAAGGAAAAAATAATGACTGACAAATAGACACAAATGGGGACACAAAACACTGTACATTTATCCCATTTTAATAAAAAATATTATATTATAATGATTTAAATTTAAATGTCAAATTCTATCTCTAACTCTACTGTAATTCTAGTTCTATCTCTATAAAATATTTAACTTTTTATAATTCTAATTTATATATAATTCTTCCATTATTCTCCTTATAATATTTATCTTTTTATAATTCTAATTTATATATAACTCTACGAAGCATCAGCCTAGCACAGGTTAATACTTTTTTGTCAATTGTAGTATTTATCTCATGCATAATTTTTATAATTAAATAGTTTTATTTTATGTTATGCATATTAAATATTAGTTTTTATTAAATATATATTCTATACTCTTATCTGTACTTTTTTTTATTGTTTTATTAATAAATGTATATTTATTTTATATACTTATATCATATACAAATTTATTTATTTTAGTTAATATTTATAAATTTATTAATTTCAATTCCTGAAGAATTAATAATGTTTCTAAAAGAACCAATATTCGTTAATTTCAATTCCTGAAAAATTGATAATGGTTGGTTCCAGAAGAGCCAATATTTGTTTCATTAATTTTAATTCCTAAAGAATTGATAATTGTTCTAAAAGAACAAATATTTGTTCAAGTTTCTGAAGAACTATTTATTTATGTTTTTTTAGTTCTCGAAGAACTAAACATTATATTCTAGTATTATTCAATTAAAAGTTTTTGAAAAACTATAACATATTTTGTCTATTATCATTAATTGTTATTTATCTTTTTTTATAGATAATGTTAAACTTGACAAAACTAGAATTTGTGGCTCTTGACATTACGGACAAGAATTATTTGTCATGGATACTAGATGTTGAGATTCATTTGGATGTTGTGGGTCTTGGAGACACAATTAATGCAAAAAATCAAGAATCCCAATAGAGTCGTGCCAAGACAATGATTTTCCTTCGTCATCACCTTCATGAAGGCCTCAAACTTGAATATTTGACAATTAAAGATCCACTTATACTTTGGAATTCTTTGAGAGAAATATATAACCATCATAAACCGGTAATTCTACCAAAGGTCTGTTTTGAATGGATGCACTTACGATTTCAGGATTTTAAAAGTGTAAGTGATTATAATTCAGCAATGTTTAGAATTACTTCTAAGCTCAAGTTATGTGGAGAAACTGTGACCGACCATGACATGTCAGAGAAGACATATACTACTTTCATGCATCGAATATGCTCCTACAACAGCAACATCGAGAAAAAGGTTTCACAAAATACTATGAATTAATTTCATGTCTTCTTGTTGCTGAGCAAAATAATGAGCTCTTATTAAAAAATCATGAAACTTGTCAACTGGTTCAGCTCCATTCCCTCAAATGAATGTGACAACACATAATAAAATTAGTCATGGATGAGGAAATTATAATAACAATATCAGTGGCCATGGAAATAACAATGTGGAGAACAATGGATCAAGAAAAAAGGTCAAAATTAAGTGTTTTCGATGTGGTATGACAGGACATTGGCTATGTAATCATCCTACACCAAGACATCTTATTGATCTATACAAAAAAACTTTAGAAGAGAAAGGCGAAAACATCGAATATTTAGATGTGTTAGATCTTTTTGAGTTACCTGAAAGAAACATAGATCATTTAATTAATGATGCCAATATTAATGCCAATTAGTCATTATTATTGTTAGTTTAGTGATTTACTCTTAGATTTTTTATTTATTCTTTTGACGTAAAAATATTTCTATTTTTTTATTTTTATTATAAAATTTTATTATTTCAATTTTAGCGTGAATTTAAATGGGTGGTCTTCTCTTTTCTCATACTATTAAAATTATCATTAATAATTCAACATTGTTATGCAAAAATGAAATAGCAACTTCTTTCTTGGTGTCATCCCCTGGTATGTCAGTTTGTTTATTATAATTTGTGCTAAAATTTATCCGCATAATACATTGCTTCTACAATAAGCTCTCCAAAATATCGTTCCGAGGATAATCTCCAATGGTTTTGTTTAATTTCATAAAAACCAAACATACTACCTGCGCATTTATAGTCCAACTTTTTGGACCTTAATACAAGATTTTGGACGATAAAAATTTAGCTTCCACATGGACTCTAAATGCGTAATATTAGCATCTAATTTTAGTTGAAGTCTAAATGCGCAGATTCTTGTAGTGAGCTAGCAAAAAACCTATTTGCTCTTAGTGTCAAAACCCTAAACTTGTACACTCCAAATAGACTCCAAATACCCAAAAGAGAAAATTAATAAGACTAAACAATTCTCCACCTTAGATCCATTTTCTCTATTCAATCAGCACAAACAAACAAATTTCTCAACTCATCTCTCTGTCATGCCCCTTAAGGGCCTCAAGCTCAAGCTTTGCGAACATTCACCAAGTCTAAGCTATGCTTGAACTTCTCAATGGTCAACAGCTTAGTCAACATATCTATAGGATTGTCAGTCGTGGATACTTTCTCATTATCATCAATCACATTTCTAATAAAATGCAATCTGACATTTATATGTTTTGTTCTCTCATGGTACATAGGATTTTTTTCCAAACACAAAGCACTTTGACAATCACAATAGATACGGAATTTGTGGAAAATTCAAGCCCAAGCTGCTAAGAAAACCATTTAACCATATAACTTCTTTTAAGTAAACCATTTAACCATATAACTTCTTTTACTCCCTTTGTTAATGACATATACTCTGACTCCATTGTCAACACGACCACTGTTGACTATAACGACATCCTCCAACTAATCACACATCCAAACAAAGTAAAGATACAACGGTTAATGACCTTCCTCTAATGAGATCTCCTCCATGATCTGAGTCTGTGTAACCAACCAACCCATCAGATACATTATTCCTTCCATACACTAAGCACACACTACTTGATCCCTTCAAGTATCACATTATCCACTTGACAACTCCCTAGTGAGTCTTTCTTGAATTACTCATAAACCTACTTACAACACTCATAACATAAGCAATATTTGGCCTAGTGCAAACCATAACATACGTTAAACTCCCAACAAAACTAGCATAAGGCACTTTTTACATGTACTCCACCTCATCATCTGTCTTCGGTAATGTACTTCTATCAAACTTAAAATGTTGGGTCAATGGAGTATTCACCAGCTTACTATGATGCATGTTGAAATTTTGCAACAATTTCTGAACATATTTATGTTATGACATGCACAACACCCCTGCACCATGATCTCTCTACATCTCCATTCCCAATATTTTTCTTGCTACGCCCAGATCTTTCATCTTAAAATCACTGCTCAATAACTTTTTTAATTTGTTGATCTCAACTTGGTTCTTAGTTGCAATCAACATATCATCCACATATAACCAAAAATATATAATGGAACCATCCTACAGTGTCCTTAAGTCAACACAGTTATCAAACTGATTCTTGATAAAACTATGAGATGTCATAAATGAATCAAACCTCTTAAACCATGGTCTAGGGGATTGCTTCGACCCATACAAGGACTTCTTCAATAAGCACACATGATTAACATTTTTAGAATCCATAAACTCCTCTGATTGCCTCATATATATCTCTTCCTTGAGATTTCCATGAATAAATGTAGTTTTAACATCAAGTTGCTCAAGCTCCAAGTCATAACGACTCACCATAGCCAAAAGCACTCAAATAGACTTATGTTTCACTATAAGAGAAAATACTTCATTGCAGTCTATCCCTTCTTTCTATGAAAAGCCCTTTGCAACCAATCTAGATTTGTATTTTGACAGTTCATTCTCTGAAATGCCATCCTTGATTCTCAAAAGCCATCTATAATCAACTGGCTTTTCTCTTTTAGGTAATGGCATAAGTACCCAAGTCTGATTCTTGATCAATGATGTCATTTCCTTCTATATTGATTCCTCCCATTTTCTTTTATATTTACTTCTGACTGCTTCCTTGTATGACCTTAACTCATTCGTTTTAATTTCTTGTGCCACTGCTAAGGCATAGGCAAAAGGATCAGTAATATTAATACTAACACAATTCATATAACTTGTAAGCCTATGGATCTCACGCCTCAGTCTCCCCACTTTTATGCTCTGTGAATCATCCTAGTTGATACCGGACTGCTCTGCAACCTAATATCCTACATGATCACTAGACTCCTCCTTCTGACTTAGTATAGAAGATTCATCAAAGGTCACATCTCTACTAATAATGAATTTGGAGGACTAGTTCTTCTCAACACACTCTAGTCTATAACCCTTCACCCCTGTTATATATCCTAGAAATATGCGCTTTATTGCCCTCGACTCCAGCTTGCCATCTCTAACATGAGCATAGGTATGTTAACCAAATATTCTCAAGCCAGAATAATCAAAAGGTTTACCAGATCATACCTCTTATGGAGTCTATAAATCAATTGCAGTTGATGGCGATCAATTAGTTAGATAAGTAGCAATGTTAACTTCTTCAGCCTAAAACTATTTTTCCAACCCAGCGTCTATCCTCATGCACCTACCAATATGAATGTCGCTATAATATGGTTGGATTGGTGGTGCTATGATTACTTTAGAGCAAATCCAATGGGATTCCAAATTCTAAATTTAAGACAAAAAATTATTCTAATGGGATCCTATTTTTAATTTCGAATTTGGAATTAAAATATTTTAATAGTTGTGTAAATATAGACATGTTAATTGTCTATTTTCTCTTTATGACAAATCATGAGTGGCCCTACAATATAAAAATATAAAAATATATATAATATAATAGAAAATATAGTGTAAATTAAAAATTATATAATGTGAAACAATTTATATTCTTTGAAGTTTTTTATAATAAAAAATATAATCAAAAGTACTTATATTTTACTTTGAAAATAGATGTTAATTATATCATGAGTTACATATTTAAATTATAGCTAGCAGCTAAGCCCGCGCATACAACGGGATGATATATATTAATTCTATCAATATAAATTATAATATGTTTTATTTGTAAATTATTTTTGTAAAATAAAAATTAAGTAATTATTAAATTAAGAATATGCTAATTTTTTAAATAAAAATATAATTTATATCAAATATAATTTTATTAATAAAAAATAATAGAATATTTTAATATATATTTTTTTATCAAATTTGTAAATCAGTTAATTGTGATGTTAAAATAGAGTTTGTGTACTACTAAATAACATGTAATTTAAAATGAGTTATCTAATTTCTTCTTTAGTAATATTGATTTGTATTTGTATTTTATTTATAATTCTAATAGGAATGAAATTATATATTTTTTTATCATGTGTTAATTTATTAGAAAGCTATGTGTAAAAATTTTTAAAATATTCTTGCGCTTTATTATATAAGATAATTATAAAAATATATTTTTTTTACAAAAATTATATCTCTAAGATACAAGGCG